>JBBPBX010003036.1:64149-76832 GCA_038048925.1 Garcialebias charrua | reverse complement strand
CCCCCCCTCCCCAACTATCAGCCTATCAGATGGTTTAGTCCAGGGGTGTCAAACCCAATTACAAAAAAGGGACACAATTAAAACCTTTTTCAAACTAAAGGCCAGTTTCATAATCTACATGAACTCAAGTTAGAGATACCCAACATCTTCTTTTGGTCGCAGGTTCCTCAACAAGAGTTTGATTGGTCTCATTTGATGTTTTCTGCTGCACGTTTGACATCATAATCAACAATTACTGAAAATGTAAAACAATAAAAGTATTTTACTTCTAAAATATCATCTTGGGGGCCAGATAGGATGTCAACAAGGGTCACATTTGGTCCCCAGGCCTTGAGTTTGACACATAGTCCATTGTATCCCTGGAGGCTGCCTGTGGTGGAGTTAGCTTCCACTAGGCCTTGTGTGATAGCTCCTTGTTAGCGTAATGCTAAGTAACTCTGTGTGTTAAACACAACACAGTTCTGTACCTGATGGGGCATTTCAGTATTAATGTTTCATTTAATCTATGTCCTCCCCCAAAATCCTTCTCTTGATAAATTTTCCTGTTCATTGACACCCCCCTTCACAATGAAACTGAACTTCAGCTCCAAACCAGCTGAGTCCACCAAGTCATTAGCTTCAGCACTAAGAAATTAGCATAGTCCTCTTAGTTAATAATAATAATAATGAATTCAATTTATAACGCGCTTTTCATTAGTGAAAATCTCAAAGCGCTACACACATTGAATGCTACACACATTCATACACCGGTGGCGGCAGACTACCATGCAAGGTGCTTTCCAGTCCTACCGGGAGCAACTCGGGGTTAAGTGTCTTGCCCAAGGACACAACGACACATGGTGTGGGGAACCGGGATTCGAACCGCCAACCTTCCGATCGGGGGACAACTGCCATTACCACTACGCCACGGCCACGGCCGCCCCTAGTTGATATTTTCCCTAAACAATGCAACAGACCTGCTCTACAGGTGGACTTTGGCATTGTCCTACCTGCATTACCATGTCAGTGCAACGTCATGGATGAATAAGACGCTTGCTAAACTTATTGTAATACATTGGCCAGTGGATCGTCCTAAATGTTGCACAATAGAACTTTAAGAATCATATTATTTTAATCTCAGTGTCTCTCAGTGAGGCATTGAGTCTGATACCATGAAGCATTAAAATAAGGCAAAACAATCAATCAATCAATCAATCAATCAATCAATCAATCAATCAATCACCTTTATTTAACCAGGTAGAGCCCGTTGAGATCGAGATCTCTTTTACATACAAAAATACATACATACTTTTACATACATACATACAAAACATGGCTGACGCCACCTAAACGCTCAGTAAAAAGCCAGTTCTGACCCTCTTTCTCAGTCAGATGGCGCAGAGTGAAGACAGTGGTGCGTTCATTGGTTTCCCAAGCTAACCAGGTGTAAATTTGTTGAATGCTGGATTGCATGAAGATTAGGTAAAGGGGGAACTAAACATGCTTCAGATAGTTTAAAGGGGACCACAGATGCAAAATTCACTTTTTAATGTTTTTTTTACTCAACTTTGGTACTTCATAAAAAAAAAACAGTCCTAGTGCCAAAAAAATGCACCCAGTGGTATATTTACTCTAAGTATATTTATTTTACTGTGATAAGATAGGTTTCGTTTTCAAATCCTGGCGCTTGTGAAGTCACAAGCGCCAGGACAATCCCCCCGCACCTTTAGTTCCACCCCTCACCTAGCAACCCCTGCTGCGGCTCAACCCACTTCAGTATAATAGACGTGACGGTTGTTTTTCCTGATTTCATCTCATCTTTTGTTTAAATGTTCTTAATTTCATGTGTACAGCACTTTGTTGCAGCTGTGGTTGTTTTAAATCAAAAAGAGATCGCTCCCAAAAGCGCCGCATGCAACGAGAGGACCTAAAAGGGCTGATGAGGAACGAGCTATTTTTAGCCTCTAAAAGGAGCAGCTCATTGCGGCGCGCGCAGACGGCTTTTGGTAAGTTATCTTAAGCTAGCACTAACAGTAAGTCAAATGAGTAATAAAAAAAGAGCTAATTTTAAAACAACAACAGATTAGAGATACTGGCTGTTACAGAGGGCGTAGTTAATGTAAACAGATCTTTGAAGGGCGTGGCCATGAGAGCTCATTATCATAAACCAGTCGTTCAAAACGAAAGTTAAAAATGGCAGAATTAAAAAGGGTATAACTGATTATCTAAGAATTATTTTGTGTATTAAATTGAATGAACATTGTCTGGATAGCGCACAGACATACCATAAACATTTTAAAAACCTATCTGTGGTCTCCTTTAAGAGCAATATTTATCGTCAACGAAGAGTTCCAATTGTTGACTCTTTATGGGCTTTGTGCCTCGTCACATATCTGAACCCCCCCTGCTAAAATGACAATATAACACACTGACTTCAAAATTAAAAGAAACGGGGTCCACTATACAATCCGATGGCGACGGATAACTTTCATCTTGAACAATCTGAAAATCCCCCAATTTTTATTTTTCCTGGTCAGGGAATGCACGTCTGAGAGCAAGTCTACGAATGTCAAAGAAGAGGAATTAGATTAGTTTAGTTAGACTGTTCCAAGTTGTTGTCATAATTAAAGTAGATTTTACGAATGAGTTGTGAGAAATTCTACAGAAATATGAATTAAATGCTCTCACGGCATTTGATGGATCACTAGTGCGTCCCTTTTTGTACTTGCGTTTCTATTTTGGGTGATGCGGCGGATAAAAGGGGATGAGGTGTTAACTGAATGATCTGGAGATTAGGGCTGTGCGGTTTCCATTCCTGCAGCAACAGTGGCCTCGTTTCACCGTGGGGCTTAGAGACGCTTACACACTCAGCCCGTCTCTTTGCAGCGAGGAACATTTTAGGAGCTCGCCTTTTTATTTCAGCCGATATCCGGTTAGACGTGACGGCAAGTCACAAATGTCCATCAGTGTGAGGCATTGAGTCCGATACCATGAAGCATTAAAATAAGGCAAAACATGGCTGATGCCATGTTTTTTAAGATGATGAACACCAAAATGAAAAACAAAAATATGGACGATATATCTTACCAGAAGATATTTTGTGTAATGCAGCCTGTATTTCCAGATAATATGAAAGTAGCTAAGGTAGTTCCTCTTTTTAAAAATGGTGATAAATGTGTGTTCAACAATTATAGACCTATATCCTTGTTACCACAGTTTTCTAAAATTCTTGAAAAACTTTTTGTGAACAGACTAGATCAATTTATAGACAAACAAAATATTCTAAGCAACAGTCAATATGGGTTCAGAGCTAAAAACTCTACATCAATGGCTCTCATGGAATTAATGGAACAAATAACTACTGCTGTCGATCAAAAACAATACTGTGTCAGTATTTTTGTTGATTTAAAAAAAGCATTCGATACTATTGATCACACCATTCTCCTTGAAAAACTGAACAAATATGGTATTAGAGGACCAGCATTACAGTGGGTATCTAGCTATTTGAAAGATAGGAAACAATTTGTACAAATAAATGATGTAAGATCTGACCTCTGTAATATCACATGTGGAGTTCCCCAGGGCTCTGTGCTTGGACCAAAGCTATTTATTTTATATGTGAATGACTTGGTAAATGTGTCAGGACTCCTTAAATGTATACTTTTTGCTGATGATACCACTTTTTTCTGTTTAGGTGAAGATATAGAACAAATGTTGGAATTGATAAAGACAGAATTTACCAAAATACAAACTTGGTTTAAAATCAATAAATTATCATTAAATCTAGAAAAAACTAATTACATGATATTCAGTAATAAAAAGAAAACTGTTGATGTTCCACTCAAAATTGAGGGTGTTGAGATTTGTAGAGTGAGTGAGGTGAAGTTTTTGGGTGTTATCATTGATGACAAACTGACATGGAAACAACACATAAATTCTGTAAGAATAAAAATAGCTAAATCGATTGCAGTACTATACAAGGTCAGAGACCTATTGAATGATAAAGCTCTGTATTTGTTGTATAACACAATCATTGTTCCACACTTAATCTATTGTATTGATGTTTGGGGGAAAGCGTGTAAAACAATCACAAAGCCTATTTTTGTATTACAGAAAAGAGCTGTAAGAATTATCACTAGAAAACATTACTGTCATCCATCCAGTACATTATTTTATCAACTGAAATTATTGAAGTTCCATGATTTGGTTGATTATAATATTTTATCAATTATGTATAGGGCTCAGAACAACAAATTACCTTTAAATATCCAAATGCACTTTGTTAAAAGACAAAGTTGTTATAATCTTAAGGGGACAGAGATGTTTGTAAAACCACAATTCAGAACAAGTTTGAAGGGACGTTCTACCTCAATCCAGGGAATTAGATTATGGAATGGCTTGGAGAATGTAGTTAAAAATGCCAAGTCACTGTTTACATTTAAGAAAATGATCAAAAGGAATTTGTTGAAAAAATATATATGAATTAGCATAATGTGTATTGTATTATTTATTAGTTATGTATTAGTATTAGAAAATTAGAAAGAGTTAGTCATTTTGTACTACTGGTGGAAGATTATTAATGTGTTTTGTATCAATTTTTAGTTATGTATTAGTATTAGAAAATTAGAAAGAGTTAGTCATTTTGTACTACTGGTGAAATATTATTATTGTTTAATCTGATTGTTTGAAAAAAGGGGCAGATATAATAAGATTTATTCTTCTTTCTGCTACCTTTCATTTTTTTACATTGTGTACGTATCATTAATGGGATTGTCTTGTATTGTGTTTCTTTTGTAAAAAAATGAACAAACTTAATAAACTAAACTAAACTGTATGACTCATCGGGTGACATAATCAGATGGATGTTTTATAAAAAGCTGCTCCATTCCTCTCCTGCACAAAGCCACAGTAAAGCCATTTGCCTCTTTTGACAGTCTACCCGTCTGCATGTCTTTTACAATGTAATATAAAACAACAGGACGCCACCTAAACGCTCAGCCACGTGCTGAACAAAATCTTTGCTGATGCTCCCAAATAACGCACAGTCTGAGCGCCGTGAAGGAAACGTGGGTTTGTCACGTTCCATGTAAACTAATAATCCATGTGTCTGCTGTCAGTTACTGCTCAGATGGATGTTAATCGAACAGCTTGCTGATTTAAAGGATAAGTCTTAAGTATTATGTAAATGTTAGGAAGGTCTCATCGAACCAATGCACCATGTGGTTTAGTTTTAGTTCTCCAGAAAGATGGACCATCTTCCGTAATGAATGAGCTCCAGTGTGCTTATAGAAGATGTATCAAAAAAAATGGATGAGCATCACAAGCAAAGGAATGGTTAAATAAATGTGTGCGCATCTGTGTCTATTTTAATGAGTTGATAGGAGAGATCGTGTCTCTCCAGTTTTAGCTTCTCTCCATTGGCTCCCTGCCAAATTCAGAATTGAATTCAAAATCTTACTTCAAATCTACAAAGCCCTCAACAACCTAGGTCCATCTTATATTACATATATTATTGTTCCATATTTTCTTAACAGAGCACTTCGCTCTCAAACAGCGGGTTTACTTGTGGTCCCTTGAGTTTCCCAAAACAGAAAGGGAGGAATAATAATAATAATAATAATGAATTCAATTTATAACGCACTTTTCATTAGTGAAAATCTCAAAGTGCTACACACATTGAATGCTACACACATTCATACACCGGTAGTGGCAGACTACCATGCAAGGTGCTTTCCAGTCCTACCGGGAGCAACTCGGGGTTAAGTGTCTTGCCCAAGGACACAACGACACATGGTGTGGGGAACCGGGATTCAAACCGCCAACCTTCCGATCGGGGGACGACTGCCATTACCACTACAGCCACGGAAGCTCTATCAGTTCTCAGGCTCCTCTCTTGTGGAACCAACTTCTAGTTTCTGTCTGTGAGGCTGACACATTGTCCAGTTTTAAGACTGGGATTAAAACTTTCCTTTATGTTGGTTTGCGTTTCCTGAGCTAATCCTTATGCTGCTATAGACTTAAGGCTCCCACATACTACTCAGGCATATGTCAGTTTGCCGAGGTCCACACGTACGGGATTAGACTCAAAGCGGATGCCCACCAGTGGCGGTTCTAGACCAGTTGTACTGGTGGGGCCAAGCTGGGGCCAGAGGTTTTGTCAGAGGGGCACGTTCATCTCGGAGAAAAAGACAGATTCGAAATCTTACTTGACTCTTATTTTTTTAAAGCAGTGATTAACCATTGTAACCAAAGAAAATAGTTTAAAAAATCAAATGAGAAAAATATAAAACATTTTACACAGCATTTGTATTGACTGAATAAAATATATTAATAAGCAAATAAAATGATAATGAAAATAACTGTTAGGTGAAGTCTTGGTTCAGTTTCTCAGTCCAAAATTATATACAGGTAACAACATTGGCTGCCCTACTATCACAGCAACTGTATTCTGCGATTTTGATGAATACAAAATCGCAGAATTTCATGATTTCTGGCATCATGATTTCTGGCAAATCGATCAACAAATGAGTGACTCATTTGTTGATCGGTTTGCCAGAAATCATCAAATTATGTTTGTATTCTGCATCTGTCTGTTAGCAAAATATCTTATGAACAACTGAACAGATTTTGATGAAACTTTCAAGAAATATTCACTGAATGGCTCTCTACGACTGGTTGACTTTTAAAGTACATCCAATTTAAGATGGCTGCCACAGCTAACTGAACTTAAACAACACAAAATTGACTACAACTCATTCAATTTGACAAAAAATTGAGATAAAATTTGGTGTGGTAGTAGCTGAGACTCATTCCCAAAGCATAAGCAAAGGACTTTTAGAATGCATAAGATCTTTCTTTAAAATTATAGCGTTATTCAGTGGTGGGATGTAACAAAGTACAAATACTTTGTAACTGTACTTAAGTACATTTTTCATGTATCTGTACTTTACATGTGGGTACTTTTACTTTTACTCCACTAGATTTTACATGAAGTATCTGTACTTTCTACTACACTACATTTCTATAATGTGTTGAGTTACAAGTTACATTCACGTTGCAACTTTTTGATTTGTCGTTAGTTTGAAAGTAACTGATGTTGAGAGAGTTGGTCCATTGAATCACTGCAAAGTGGACAGGTAACATTAGACCTGCCTTCAAGAAGAGCTGGACCAGTGACATATATTCTAGTATATACGTCACTGAGCTGGGAGCACCCACAGCACCACTAACACACCCAAAATGGATTCCACCACAGAGTCAGCAAGATACACAACACCCATGGCCTTATTGAAAGACTATTATTGAAATATTATTGAAAGACTGTTCAGTACAGCAGGACAGATCCTCTCTCCCAAAAGAGCCAGACTGGACTCAAAAAAAACTTTGAAAAACAACTTATTCTGAACTTGGACAAGAAATTATTGCTGCAATATTAAAATGTATCAGTTCATGGGATGTTAGGACAGGAGACAAGAGATGTCTCCAAATGTCTCGACACTCAGGTCCAAGTTTCGAAAATGGTGTCAGGAAGTTAAAATATTGTTCACTATTGACCCATTACAAGGTTGACTAGACAGTATTTTAACTAGAGTTGAAGACAAACTGGAGTTGAAATGATCAGATGTTCCTTTGTTAGGTCTAATGCTCCTTTTTTCAAACAGACAACTTTTACTTAAACGTGTTTACTGCAGTTAAAATGACACATTGGTTTGTGTTAAATAAAAATGTTCAAAGGTAAAATCATTCCTCTTTCTTATTTTACTTAATGACATTTAACTCTTCATGTCATCCCTGAAATACTGACGCACAGAATCACAAGTCCAAGTGTGAACTGTGTCACAGAGTAAACACAATGAAAACATGTACGGTATTCTCTGCAGCATTGTTCATTAAAATGACTCAACACTATTAATGTATTGTTACAGAAAATATACGCACACTTGATGATTTTGTAAACCATTGCATTAGGTAATACATTCAGCAAGTACTTTTACTTTAATACTTTAAGTATTTTTAAAAGCAAGTACTTATTTACTTTTACTTAAGTAAAAACATTAATATGGTACTTCTACTTTTACTAGAGTACATTTTGTCTGTTTATTTGTACTTTTACTTAAGTACAGTGTTTGAGTACTTTCTCCACCACTGGCGTTATTTATTTGGAATCAATGATGTTGGTCTGTTAGCAAAATATCTCATGACCCTCTGGACAGATTTTGAAAAATCTTTCAAGAAATAATAAACGGATGTTTCTTTACTGATGATTAACTTTTGAGTACAATTGAATTGAAGATGGCTGCAGCAGGCAATTGAAATAAGCCAACTCAAAAATGGTTATAATTCAGTTAATTTTACAGATATGGAGTTAAGTGATTGTTTGTTTAAAGTTATTTTATATATTCTTTTAAATAATGGGGTGATATAAGATTTTTTTCTTCTTTCTGCACTCTTTTCATTCAATGTTTTATTTTTGATGAATTTGTTTTATTTTGTCTCTTTTAAATGAATGAATAAATAAATTAAATAAAATATTAAATGGCTTTACATCTGCTAAGTTCATGGCATAAACCAACACAGACATGTTCCTGTTTTTAGTGTTTACATGGCTTTATATTGTAGCTGTTATGATATGATGCGCAGCCACGGAGCTCCAGGGGGAAGCTGACAGCAGCTGCCCGGAAACAGAGCGCCATTCCCGGCTTGAAAAAGAAAAACACACCGCTGAAGCCCCGGAGCTCGAATGTCCGGCGTAAAACTAACTTGACCGCGGTTTAATGTGACACAGATGTGTTTACTGTATATAGCTCTGCAGACATTGAACGTTGTTGTCTTGCGGTGTTTAAATACTTCCACACAGCGGACACATGTTACTTTGTTACGATGAAAAGTCGGCTAGCTGCTAGGCTAGCTAACATGTTACTCACCAGTGTCAGATCTTGCGACAGAAACAAGTGTCCAGCTCCATGTAAACAGTGATCCATAACCAATTGTGACCAGCTCCATGTAAAGAATCCATAAACAAACGACCCGCTTTTTGAAAACGATGCCAAAACAAACCCAACAGAGTACTCAGTCAGCTCCTCACGCTGCAGCTGGCTGCAAACTATGACATGGATTTCCTGAATGTGAGGCGGGTCTTATTACTCTGGGATCATGAGACACGCCTCCGTTCAGGAAATCCATTCCATAGTTTGAAGCCAACGTGCATCATGGATCAGAAAATATCGGCAGGTTGGATCAAAAATCTGATACGTAAATTATGCTGGTATCGGATGGTTTCCGCTTCTTGCTCAGAGGGCGGGCCAGAGGGAGGGCCAGGCTCCGTGATACACGGGCACTGGCCCGTGTGGGCCCGTGTCCAGAACCGCCAGTGATGCCCACAGGGCATGTCCATGCTAAGCTCAATTTTTAAGACCTCGTACGTGTACTCAGTGTCGCACAATAAACTGCCCGGCGACGGACTGTTTTGTTTGCAACACCAATGTATTAAATGTCCCTTCTTCATCCCTGATCTGGTTTAATGGCCATTTCTTTTGTTTCTTTCCAAGAGATAAGTGATCTCTTCCTCCTCGTCCATTGACGCCATGACTAAAACATTGATGAACGAAGGAATGTGTCACGAGATAATTAAAATCAGGTCCAGCGTGGCTGTGAGAGGGTCTGGAGAGTTCCTGGTGGTCTGGTCTGATGTGTGGACTGCAGGGCCAGCACTCCCCCCCCCTTTTTTTTTTTTACAACTTTTTATTAACAACATATAAACACAGAACACTGCTGCGGCTGGGCTGCCAGCTCTCTTTTTTTTCCTCCAACCTGTCAATCAATCCAGTGGGCGTGTTAGCAAATGACCAATCAGTGAACTTAGTTTGTCCTGAAGGTAAATGCCCCTTGCCTGCAGAACTGACTGCATCTCTCAAACCCAGCTGGTTGAAGCAGATGGCTGCTCGTCCTGAGCCTGGTTCTGCTGGAGGTTTCTTCCTGTTAAAGGGAGTTTTTCCTTTCCACTGTCTCCTTTTTGCTTGCTCAGGATGGGAGACTGTGACAAAGTGAAGATTCAACACATTCTGCTGCTTCCTAAGATAGAGAACATTTACTAATTGTCTTTATATGTATATGAATGTTTCTGTTAAGTTCCCTGAGACGACTTCTATTGTGACTTGGAGCTATATAAATAAACTGAATTGAATTGCGTTGTTTTAGGGAGAGCCCTGAGCCGATGCATTAAGCATCTATAAGGGGAGCATTATTGTAAAGTGGTACCAAACAAACAAACACATGTCAAAATGCAACCCACACATGCACAATGTCTGTAAAATGAAACTCACTGCTATCAAAAGTCAACAGAGTTGCACAGTTCGGTCTATTTTTAGTTTATTCTTACAAATTAAACATTGTGACTGAAATGGAAGAACAATGAGTGAAAAGTAACAAAGGTGCTTCAGTAACACCTTTAATTATTCTCGAGCTTTTCCATTTACTTTAGTTATTTTTAGGTCTAGACCAGTGCTATCTATATCCTGATGGTCTGGTGTATTTGTCTCCCGTTCGTCGTGACAGACTGAGTACACACACTGATATTTATACCTAAATACACGCTGTGTATTTATCCGTCCTTGGTCACTGCTTCACTGTGACAATAGCGCCGTAGCCTGTTTAGTAGCCTCCTGCCTATTTTTAGTGTGTGAGGATACATGTGGCGACGCTGTCGGAGCAGACGTGTTTAACAATACTCAGGTGTATGACGTTGCGTAACACTGAGTACCGGTAGTCTACCTTTGCTCTGCAGACTTCTCAAACTGTGGTTTGATTTGACTCAAACACCAACAATCTGTAGCTTCCCTCCGTATGTAAGTAAATCAGATTCAGTTTTACGTTTTTTGTTCACCCAAAAACTAAAAACGAGACTCGATGAACTTAAAAAGTCTGCGTACAGTATTTTATGAACATCAAAACTTGTTAGTTAAAACTACTGTGTCATCACAATAAACGCTGATTAAGCTAAATTTAAAGAACTTTCTCACTACCGTAATNCCAGTAGGTGTGTTAGGAAATGACCAAACGGTGAACTTAGTTTGTCTTGAGCCTGGTTCTGGTGGAGGTTTCTTCCTGTTAAAGGGAGTTTTTCCTTTCCACTGTCTCCTTTGTGCTTGCTCAGGATGAGAGACTGTGACAAAGTGAAGATTCAACGCATTCTGCTGCTTCCTAAGATAGAGAATGTTTACTACTGTACCGGTAATTGTCTTTATATGTATGTGAATGTTTCTGTTCAGTTCCCTGAGACGACTTCTATTGTGACTTGGTGCTATATAAATAAACTGAATCGAATTGCATTGTTTTAGGGAGAGCCCTGAGCCGATGCATTAAGCATCTATAAGGGGAGCATTATTGTAAAGTGGTACCAAACAAACAAACACATGTCAAAATGCAACCCACACATGCACAATGTCTGTAAAAAGAAACTCACTGCTATCAAAAGTCAACAGAGTTGCACAGTTCGGTCTATTTTTAGTTTATTCTTACAAATTAAACATTGTGACTGAAATGGAAGAACAATGAGTGAAAAGTAACAAAGGTGCTTCAGTAACACCTTTAATTATTCTCGAGCTTTTCCATTTACTTTAGTTATTTTTAGGTCTAGACCAGTGCTATCTATATCCTGATGGTCTGGTGTATTTGTCTCCTGTTTGTCGTGACAGACCGAGTACACACACTGATATTTATACCTAAATACACGCTGTGTATTTATCCGTCCTTGGTCACTGCTTCACTGTGACAATAGCGCCGTAGCCTGTTTAGTAGCATCCTGCCTATTTTTAGTGTGTGAGGATACATGTGGCGACGCTGTCGGAGCAGACATGTTTAACAATACTCAGGTGTATGACGTTGCGTAACACTGAGTAGTCTACCTTTGCTCTGCAGACGTCTCAAACTGTGGTTTGATTTGACTCAAACACCAACGATCTGTAGCTTTCCTCCGTATGTAAGTAAATCAGATTCAGTTTTACGTTTTTTGTTCACCCAAAAACTAAAAACGAGACTCGATGAACTTAAAAAGTCTGCGTACAGTATTTTATGAACATCAAAACTTGTTAGTTAAAACTACTGTGTCATCACAATAAACGCTGATTAAGCTAAATTTAAAGAACTTTCTCACTACCGTAATTCACTCCCTTTTTTTTTAAGAGTTGATAGAAACTTTTATCTATCCCATCTAAGATTTCGTTCATTGAGAGGGACTCGTTTCGGGAAGAGTGACTGGTACCATATTTTCCGGTGTATAGGTCGCACCTTTTTATGGTTTTTTCAAGGCCTGTGACCTATACTCAGGTGCGACCTATATATGGCTTGTTATAACTTTTGGCAAAACAAATGTTTAAATCCAGCTCATTTCACAATTACGTTCATTTAATAAGGAAAAGTTCAGCTCAGACACATATTTGCTATAATTTTTATCAAACAAATAATTGTTTTTAAGTGTTAATCTTCTTAAAAGCCTTGCTGTGCGCTCCTGTGGCAGACATTTGCAGCAGAGCTAAACGTAGGTGCGACCTATACACCAGTGCGACCTATCTAGGGATTTTTCCAATCTATTGGTGATAATTGGACAATGCGACCTATACACCAGAAAATACGGTAATTGTGTGAATGGAGGTCAGTCAATGGGCAGAACAGGGAGCGCCTCAGTGCATGTTGGGAGGCAGCTTAGG
>JBBPBX010003036.1:49837-64092 GCA_038048925.1 Garcialebias charrua | reverse complement strand
GGAGTGAGTGGGGATTGCATAACGTTGACATGTGCTTTAGGGGATGAACAAACAGGGACTGATGCCATAATCAGACGGGGAAGGAGAGTCCCAGGAGATGCATGGGTTGGTTGGTAAACTGTTTTTCTTTCTCTGTGTTTATAACATACGTGTCACTCACAGGTAGGATAAAAGGAAGGTACGTTCAAATAAAGGTATAAAATGTGTTTGGTTTACAACATTACCTCTAGTGACTCAACTTAAAGCTTTCCGAAGATTAAAAACAAGCCACAACAATAAAAACAGGCACATCTGATCTGGACTAAAGATTTTTAAAACCTCTCATTTAGGTGAATCCATGTGGACATGAAGGATTTTAGAAACAATGATAAAGCAGCTTATTTCACACATGTCCGCTGTCACTTAATGCCCTAAAAACCACAACAAAGGAGCCATTTTTACCATTTTCCCTGTCCATCTTACTTGATCCTGCTGTCACCGTTAAACTTTAATCATGTGCTGAAATTTTTAACAAATGAAAAGAAATCATGGATAGTGTTAAAAAAAAAGTTTAGGTTGAATTATTAGCCAAGCTAAATATATTCTTTTTCTGCATTTTTTTATGTATTGAATGTGCATTTAATCGCTACCTAGTGGCTCATTTTGGAAACTTTTTGATGAAAAATGTGGATGGATTTTTTTCCTCAAAAATAAATAAATAAAAATTCCCCAAAAATATCCAAATGTCCCAAAATATCCATATCTTCAAACGTATGTCAGACTACCTGTATGTATTCAGCTCAGAGACTGGGTTAAAAATTAATTTTAGATATTTCTTCGTTTTCTTTATTTTATTTTCGGAATACTGTAACTGGGTTCTATCAACTCTTTAAAAATAAACAAAAAAAAAGGGAGTGAATTAGCGAGAAAGTTCTTTAAATTTAGCTTAATCAGCGTTTATTGTGATCACACAGTAGTTTTAACTAACAAGTTTTGATGTGCATAAAATACTGTACGCAGTCTTTTTAAGTTCATCGAGTCTCGTTTTTAGTTTTTGGGTGAACAAAAAACGTAAAACTGAATCTGATTTACTTACATACGGAGGGAAGCTACAGATCGTTGGTGTTTGAGTCAAATCAAACCACAGTTTGAGACGTCTGCAGAGCAAAGGTAGACTAATCAGTGTTACGCAACGTCATACACCTGAGTATTGTTAAACACGTCTGCTCCGACAGCACAGATCACATTACTCAACTGGATTACATTACAAACACACCTGGGCTAAGTTTTCACCTCAGACATTTATGTGCACATTTGCACACAAGCATGGGACTTCACCCAGACACCAGGTAAATAGAGACATTTTGACAAATATAGTCACCTAACCGGACGCTGGCTGTCTGAGCGTCACCTTGGTCTGAACAGGGAATTAAAATATCATCACATATTAGTCAGACTGTTGACTCTAAGCTCAGCACCGCATCGCCACATGTATCCTCACACACTAAAAATAGGCAGGATGCTACTAAACAGGCTACGGCGCTATTGTCACAGTGAAGCAGTGACCAAGGACGGATAAATACACAGCGTGTATTTAGGTATAAATATCAGTGTGTGTACTCAGTCTGTCACAACGAACGGGAGACAAATACACCAGACCATCAGGATATAGATAGCACTGGTCTAGACCTAAAAATAACTAAAGTAAATGGAAAAGCTCGAGAATAATTAAAGGTGTTACTGAAGCACCTTTGTTACTTTTCACTCATTGTTATTCCATTTCAGTCACAATGTTTAATTTGTAAGAATAAACTAAAAATAGACCGAACTGTGCAACTCTGTTGACTTTTGATAGCAGTGAGTTTCTTTTTACAGACATTGTGCATGTGTGGGTTGCATTTTGACATGTGTTTTACAATAAGGCTCCCCTTATAGATGCTTAATAAATAGTTTATAGATACGGTATCAATTCCTCACTTTTTAAATCATTTATAACTGCTTATTAAGCATTAATTAAGGGCGAGAACGAGACAAAACTTACTAGTTTCTTGCCAGTGAGCCAAAACAGCTGTTTTGTGCTCCTTTCAGCTTCATTCAGCTAACTTCAACTTTTTTGTGCTGCTTCAAACTTATTTATGCTAATTTCAGCTTGTTCTGCTCCTTTCAGCTAATTTCTGCAAGTTTCAGCTATTTCTGCTATTTCAGCAAGCATTTAGCTGTTTTTTTTTTGCTAATTTCATCTTTTTTCCCAGCTAATTCCACATTTTTTGCAATCATTTAAACTTTTTTCAGGCTAATTAAGCAAAAACATGCTCTCCCGACTTTATTCTGGTAATTTAAGCTCCTTTCTGCTTGTTTTAGCAGCTATAGTGGTAGCTGAGAATGAACCGAAACACACAGTGCTGTTACATCAACAATATAATAAAAAAAATCTGCTACTTTCAGCTCATTTCAGCTGATTTTTCAACCGATTTGTACTTCTTTCAACTTTATTCAGCTATACAGTAAGTCCAACATTTTTGTGCTTCTTGTAACTTATTTCTGCTAATTCCATCTTCTTCTGCTCCTTTCAGTTTATTTATGATAAATTCAGCTTTTTCCTTTCAGTTCGGTCTCTCGGTGCAACATACTTGCTATGGGAATTGCGCCCCCGCGCGATTACCTGAAGGAATACATTCACGCCTTTTACGGCAGGGGGCGTCACCCCGCGCCAGAGGTACCGCCCTTTAGGTACTTAGGCGACTGACGCCCCTCCAACTGTCTCTTTTTGCCCTTCACCTCGCAAAAACCTGAACTACCTCTCTTAGCGGGACTTCTCTGCTGCTCCATCGCTCAACTTGAGGTGAGCTCGCTCCCTGCACAGAGCGCACAGAGAATTTTTCCTGCGTACTGCTGGACTAGCGAAAGCTAGCCCAGCACATTTCTATAACCTCTGTTTTTTTTCTCTCCTCTCTCTACAGGTTGCTTCGCTCAACGGCGTTTTAACTACGCCACAACCGCTACCCCGGCTAACATACTTAGCGGGCTAGCCAGCGAAAGCGACACGACGGAGGAGACACTTGAACAAAGAAGAAAAAGGATTCTGGAAGGTCTCGCTCGCCTTGTCTCGGACATGCCTCCGGAGAAGGGAAAGCGAAAGACAAAACTTCAAAGGAAAACCAGCGGGACGGCGAGCCCAACCTCGCGCGTCTGTCCCAGCGGTTGTGGATTTGCTCTCGCAGCGACGGACACCCATGAGGCCTGTCCAGTCTGCCTGGGTATATTTCATGCAAGACAAGCTCTGGACGCGCCCGATTCTTGCCCACACTGCAGCCAGATGCTGGATGCGTGCTGCGGCATCGGGTGGACCTCGTGGCTAAGGCCATGGGAAGCTCAGCTGGTCCACAGGACCCAGACACCACGGAGACCCTCACTCCGACCCCAGAGCTCGAACACATGGCTCTACACGACAGCACGCGCGTCGAATGGGGCGACAGCCCTGACCCGCTTGCTCCCATGGTGGACCTAACAGTCGAGTTCGACACCAGAGGCATGATGAATGAAGACGAGATCTCCATCTCAGCCTCGGGCGAATTTTCAGCGGAGGAACCAGAACTCGAGATCGAGGATCCGGGAGAGGACCTCCCCAGGACCCTGATACCTGCGCTCCCTGAAACAGACTTCTCCATCCCGGCTCTGTTCGACCTGTGCCACAGAGCAGCGGACGTGTTGAACATCCCCTGGCCGGAACCCCCACCTCGCCAACAGGTCACGAGGCTGACGGGGAACTATTTTTATTCAAAACAGCAGGTTGCAACAAGGCAAAGGATGCCCGTGTTCCCAGACTTCCTCACGGAACTGACCCGCACCTGGCCTCAGCCACGAGCGCCCATGCTCCTCCCTCTCTCACAATTCCTCGACGTGGAGGGCATGGATCAGGTGGGAATAGCTAATGCACCTCAGATTGAGGACACGCTAGCGTCCCACCTAGCTCCCAGATCATCAGGAACAAAGCCGACTCTCCCCAGCAAAGCTTGCAGAGCCTCAGCGTCGCTTCTCGAGAAGTGCTACAGAGCTCAAGGACTCGCGGCGCGCGCGATGAACGCGTCAGCGATGATGCAGGCTTACCTCGCAGAAAAACTCCAACAACTGCAGGAAACCTCGGATAAGCAAGCTGCTGCCGAACTACTGGACGAAGCCCGCAGAGCTACAGACTTTGTCCTTCGTATGATGGGTACAGCTGCTGTGGCTCAGGGCAGAGGTATGGCGGAAGTGGTCATCGCGCTCCGCCACCTGTGGATGACGTTGACGGATTTACCGGAGGGACAAAAGGTGCCTTTTCTCCACCACTCGATAGAAGCGGAGGGACTTTTTGGCCAGACTTTGGAGCAAATCCAAACCAAGCTGGACCAAAGGCGCAGGCAGGCTGAAGCCCGCAGGGTGGGCATTCCTCGGTCTTTCAACAGCAACTCAAGATGATAAATGTTCCTCCCTTGCCCTGAAGCGAGGCCAGTTGTACCTGTCTTGATGACACGTGCCCAGTGACCACACCTCGCTTATGAAGCATTCACACTACTGTATTGTGATCCGTTTTTCTTCTGTACATTTTTCAGCATTTTTCACCACAGATTTTGTGCTATTTCAACAAATCTTAAATCAAAATGTTCAGCTGTTCGGGTCAATCCTGCTTTGACTTTTGGTATTGGTGAAACTTTGGCTTTTTGAAATATTTTGCCTTTTCTGCCAATTTTTTTTCACATAGAAAATGAATTGAGCTCATTTGACATCCTTCAAGTCTTTAGATGTGTTTACAATCTTTTACTGCTCCTTGCACATTTTGCTATAACTATAGGATTGATAAAAAAAAAGTCTTCAAACTGTACAATGTGTCAGCCTCATGAACAGAAACTGGAAGTTGGCTCCACAAGAGAGGAGCCTGATAACTGAAAGATCTTCCTCCCATTCTGTTCTTGGAAACTCTAGGAACCACAAGTAAACCTGTAGTCAGAGTGAAGTGCTCTGTTAGGAAAATATGGAACAATAAGATCTGTAATATAAGATGGAGCTAGGGTGTTGAGAGCTTTGTAGGTTAGAAGTAAGAAATAAGACTTGCAGCTTATTTCTGCAAGTTGCTTTTTCTGCTACTTCAGCTACTATTTAGCTGTTTTTATGATAATTTTAGCTTTTTCAGCTAATCCCACATGTTTTGCCCTCATTTAAAAACTTTCAGCCTAATTCAGCAAAAATATGCTATGTCCACTTCCTTCTTGTAATTTCAGCTTCGTTCTACTTTTTAGCTAATTTTCAGCCATTTTTGGTGCTAATTTAAGATCTTTTTTAAGCTACGTAATTTCCACTTTTTATGCTTATTTCTTCTTCTTTCAGCAAAATTGTGCTCTCTCCACTTCCTTGCAAATTTAGGCTTATTCTACCTTTTAAGCTATTTTTTTTAAGCATTTTTAGCTAATTTCAGCTGTTTTCAGATTAATTCAACTTTTTTCGTGGTAATTTCTGCTCCTTTGAAAAATAATTAACTTGTTTTTTTATTCGCTAATTTCAGCTTGGTAGGCTCCTTTCAGCTTAATTACGGTATGCTAGTTTAAGATATTTCTGCTATTTCAGATATAACTGTTTTATGCTAATTTGAGCTTTTTCAGCTAAGTTCTCATATTTTAGCTAATTTCAGCTCCTTCCATTTCCTTCTAGTTGCTTAAGATTTTTTCTGCCTTTCAGCTACTTTTCAGCCCCCTTTTTTGTGGGCAATTTCAGCCTTTTTTTTAAGCTAATTTCCTGGTAATTTCTGAACATTTAAGCCATCCATCTATTATCTTTTACCCGCTTTCCATTTTTGGGTCACGGGGTTCGCCGGTGCCCATGTCCAGCAATCAAAGTGCGAGGGGCGGGGTACACCCTGGATGGGTCGCAAGTCCAGTTTCAGCTAATTTCAGCTGTTTCTCAGCAAGTTCTTCTGCAATAAGCATTCTCACTGCATTTTCACAGGAAATGCAATTTCTCTATTATTCAGCTGCGTCACCGATACGTGTCGAGCATGGGACGAGAACGCAGTGACGGTTAGTTTGACACGGCAGCACCGTCACACAGATGGAGCTTCAGCACACACACAAAGAGACGAATGACTCCACAGAGGGAATGACAGGCATGTGGTGAAAAAGTGGTGTTTTAAAACAGCAGTTCCCCGCTGGGTGCAGAACAGGAAGCTGCAGTTTAAACGACTGCAGACCTACAGCTGTTGTCAGAGCTGCTGCTCGCTCTGAGGACGTGAAAGAACAGATCTGATATGATTATATAATCCAGACAGTCTAAATCACTGAGGACGACTGTAGGGTACCTGCTGTCTGTGAGTCTCCATCTGTCTTTCTGAACCACCGTCACGTCACGTGTTCAATATGTTTCATTTCTCCTCCACAACAAGCAGATGGGACACAAATACTGGGAGGCTGCATCAGAGAACACAACGGCACTTTTCCGTGGCGTCAAGCCTTTGTTGTCGATCGCCGCTGATTTGTGGAGGTGATAAAAGAAGAGCGCAACGCGACTGCAGAGGAGATAGTGAGGGACGCATGGCGTGAAATGGCTGCCATAAATGCAAACAATATTCACCAACATGACGTCGCCTTAAAGCTGAAAACAGACAGAGCGAGAGAAAATGTGGAAACATAGAATGCCCATACAGAGAAGGAGTCAAAAATTAGGGGCTCAACGATGACAGAAGCACTCTCACCTGTCCAACAACAACATTTATGAAGAGTTTCAATCTGGATTTTGCCCCCACCATAGCAACAAAACAGCTCTAGTAAAAATCACTAACAACCTTCTTCTTGCTGCTGACTCTGGTCTTCTGTCCATCCTCATTCTTCTTGATCTAAGCTCTGCCTTCGACACCATCTGCCATTCTATCCTCCTCAACAGACTAACCTCCATCGGCATCTCAGGTACACCGTTAGACTGGTTCACCTCCTATCTCTCTGACCGCACTCAATTCATTCAGCTTAAATCCTTCCATTCCCAGTCTTCCCCTGTCTCCACGGGTGTCCCCCAAGGCTCTGTCCTCGGACCCCTCCTCTTCATCATTTACCTCCTTCCTCTAGGTCACATCTTCCGCAAATACGGCGTCCATTTCCACTGTTATGCTGATGACACACAGCTCTACTTGTCATCAAAACCTAACTCCACCCACCCACCCTCCATCCTCACCGACTGTCTCAATGAGCTAAATCACTGGTTTTCTAACAATTTCCTTCAACTAAACAGCAACAAAACAGAAATCATTCTTGTTGGTACCAAAAACTCTATTTCAAAATCAGAACATCTTCTCGTCCCCCTTAACAACTCTCTGCTATCCCCCTCCCCTCAGGTCAAGAGCCTCGGTGTCATCCTCGACACCACTCTCTCCTTCACTTCACACATCAACAATATTACTCGGTCTGCCTATTTCCACCTCCGTAATATTAACCGTCTCCGTCCTTCTCTCACACCCCGCTCCACAGCCATCCTGGTGCACAGTCTTGTGACTTCCCGTATCGATTACTGCAACTCCCTTCTCTACGGCCTCCCCAACAAATCTCTCCACAAGTTACAGATGGTCCAGAACTCAGCTGCCCGTGTCATCACTCAAACCTCCTACTATAACCACATCACTCCTGTCCTGCAGCAGCTCCACTGGCTCCCGGTTAAATCACGCATCATCTTCAAAATTCTACTCCTCACGTTCAAAGCTATCCACAACCTTGCCCCTCCTTATCTATCTGACCTCCTACAAATCTCCATCCCATCACGCTCTCTCAGATCCTCCTCTTCGCTACATCTCCATGTACCCTCTGCCCGCCTCTCCACCATGGGGAGCAGGGCCTTCACCTGCTCTGCCCCTCACCTCTGGAACGCTCTACCGCCAGACCTTCGAAACACCACCTCCCTTTCTCTGTTCAAGACTGCCCTGAAAACACATCTCTTCAGACTAGCTTATCATTAACTTTACTAAATGTATTTTTATTATTTTGCATTTTATAATCTTTTTGTATTTTATATTTCAACTTGTCACTGATAATGTTTGAACTGTATTGGTTTGTTTCTTGGGTGTCCTGAAAGGCGCTTTTAAATAAAATGATTATTATTATTATTGTAGAAGCCCCACAGATGGGTGATAAAAATGTTTATAAGTATAATTTAAAATAGCTTAAAATCCGTATTTTTCGGCAAATAAGTCGCAGTTTATTGCCTAATTATGTCTGAAACCAGACTGAAGACCCACTTGTTCAAAAAAGCTTTCAGTGTGTAACTTTTATTACTTTTGGTATTTTAATATGTAGCATTTTTTATTTCCATTGCCTTTTTATTTCCACTTGTTCAAATAAGCTTCCAGTGTGTAACTTTTATTACTTTTGGTATTTTAATATGTAACATTTTTTATTTCCATTGCCTTTTTATTTCCACTTGTTCAAAAAAGCTTTCAGTGTGTAACTTTTATTACTTGTGTTATTTTAGTGTTATTTTAGTATGTAGCATTTTTTATTTCCATTGCCTTCTTTTATTGCTGTTGTTTCTTATTCTATTTTCATTGATTTATTGTTCCAGTTTATTCATCTTTTTATCCTGTTAAGCACCTTGGTCAATGCAAGGCATTGTAGGAAGGTGCTATACAAATAAAGTTTATTATTATTATATTATTATTATGTCCTGCGACTTATATGGCGACCAACATATTTATGGATTTTCCCCATATTTTTAGACAAATTTTTGGCTGAGATATGACCGTTTCCATTCATTCTGACGGAAAAATTGGCGCAGTACCACTTTCGGCTGCTAGGGGAGAGAGTCCACCGAGCGTTCCCAGCTCATGTGTCCGACCGTAGCAACCTCTGATCGGACTTGGTCCGCCCAAACCCGGCCTCCTCCTCTCTGGAGCTCTGCCACTTCCAGCATGTGCACCGCGCGCACGTTTGGAAGACCCGACAAAGCGAATCTATTTAAATACAGCAGATTTGACAATTACGTTCATTTATTAAGGAAAAATTTAGCTAAGACACATCTTTGCTATAATTTTCAGCAAACAAATAATTGTTTTTAAGTGTTAATCTTGTTAAAGTTCTTCCGTGCACGCTGCATGTGGCCATTTGGCAGCCAATCCATTTTTGGCAAAACACCAGCCCACATTTCCGGGTTGTCAGCGGTGACGCGTAACATACGCGACTCGTCAGCGGTGACGCATAATACTGTAGATGCGACGTATACGGCAGTGCAACATGTTTATGGATTTTTCCACTTTATTGGACATAATTGGACTGATGCGATGTGTACGGCGGAAAATATGGTAGCTAACATTTGAGTGAAAACAAACATGGCTGCAGCTTGAAGAACAACTGTGACAAACATAAAGGTGCTTTTTCCATCATAAGCTACGAGTGCCCACAAACATGGCAGCTTTTAGGTGAACCAAGAGCTCACTGGTCTTGTAACGAACAGCTGAGAACATTTTGATTTTAAATCATGTGACAGGAAAGACTTGTAGCTGTTGGCAACAATAAACTACAAGAGAATAAACAAGGGCTCAGAAACTGAGGACAATGATGTCACCCAACACCCTCCATGATTCAGACTGTCGTCAGCTCATGTTGAGAGAAACGATGGAGTCAACGTTAAGTCGGACCTTGAAAATATCACCCTCAGACTGTGTGTGAATCATGTTCATTAGCAGTGGCGGCCATCTTGAATCTGATTTGCTCCAAAAGGCAACTGATTTTAAGGTTTACATCCAAAGATTTCCTCCCGAGAGTTTCGTTAAAATATGTTCAGTGGTTCATGAGATATTTTGCTAACAGACTAACCGGATTGACTCCCAACAGTGAACATTACAGTTATAAGCAAAAATCTTGCCAAATAAGCAGAACGTGGAGTTTGTCTTGTGAATGAACGTCAGCTACATGAACAATGCCTGTTCAAATGACCGGAGCCAGTTCGGTGTTTTCTGAGCTCACTGGTCTGTGGTGGCAATGTTCAACTGAACTGGCTCCAAAACAGCAATCGCTTGTTGAGGCGCATTCCTGACAGTTTCACTCAAATCTGTCCAGTAGTTCACAAGATATTTTGCTAAAAACAGACGGAGTTGACTCCAAATAGTTCTTGGTAATTTTTTTCAGCAAAGCTCAAACATCATGATGTGACGGGAATGAATTAATTTTAGATTAAAATCTGTAGAAATGACTGAATTATAGCAATTTTTTCCGTTTTCTAATGTCAGTCGGATGTGGCGGACATCTTGAATCAGGTTGAGTCCAAAACTGAATTAGTTGTAGATGTTCATCCACTTATTACTCATGAGAGTTTCATTAAAATCTCTGGTTCAATAGTTTGGTGAGACACAAAAACATCATCTTTGCCTTTAGGCAGCAGGCGATAAAGATGAAAGTTGAGGGGGCCCCTGCTTGTGTTTTACCTTGGCCTCTAAAAAATTGAAATACGCCTCTGGTTCAAAACAAACTGGAAGATAATAAAACAATGTGGAAGTTTTATTCTAATTTAAACTGTACGTATTCATAAACGTATGGCTACTAACTTGTTTAAAATCTGAGCTTGATTGCTGAAAATATTTTACAGGCCAATTTAATGAACAGATGAAAATAATAAACAGATAAAAATAATAAACAGATGAAAATATCAAATAGGTGAAAATAATAAACAGATGAAAATACACTGTTAAAAAAGAATAATTGAGCTTATTCAAAAAAAACATTGCAACGTTATGCAGTAAGAATTTCTTGTTTTCTCAATGGTTTGCCATCTGATTTTGCCAAGTATAATTTCATTATTGTACCAATTAAATATACGGTACGTTGTTGGTTTAATTCTCTCAAGTATAATTTCATCGTTGTACCAATTAAATATATGTTGTTGGTAGGGATGCACCGATCCACATTTCTTACATCCGATCCGATCCGATTCCTAAATCTGGGTATCGACCGATACCGATACATTTCCGATCCGATATCGGCGTTCAGATATAGGAGGCTGTAATAATTAAGTTCTTGAATGGAGAGCACGTGTGTTGCACAAAACTCTGTGACTTCTGTCTTAACATTGTGTGAGGTAAACCCAGAGAAGACACTCTGAGCCTCACTACAGTAATCCACAAACTACTGGCATACAAGAGGCAGGTCTCTACCACAGACGTCCTTCTGACTCATGGTGCAGCCCGGAACACTAGTCTAAAATACTGCTAAGCATTATGGGAAATCAACACAGTCCCCATTTTTTAGTTTTATTTTTGATTGTGGCACTATGAGTTGTAATTCTTGTTGAATTTGATCAACAGATACAGATTTAAACTATAATTGAACACCAATATACCACTAAGCATTCTGGGAAATCCTGTTTTTTAGTTTCGTTTTTGATTGTGGCACCGAGTTGTAATTCTTGTTGGTTTTGATCAACAGATACAGATTTAAACAATACTGTACATTGAATTTACATTTATAAATTCAATGCATAGTTTAAACCCCGTCGAGCTGCATGCCAACAGCTCCTCTTTCAACTCTGTTGTGCCAACAACTAATTCCAAATCCAGTTTATTAAATAATTCACGTTGAACGCCTTTTTTTTGACAATAAGGGTTGATATCATTGGTTTGATAAACATTTTCTAATTGGTACTGATCTATTTAGAATTTCATATCTGAGCAACAAATTTTAGGAAATCCTGTGAACAGATCGTCGTTTGATTTTTAAGAGTGTAATAAACAGATGAAAATAACAAACAGATGAAAATAATAAACAGATGAAAATAATAAACAGATGAAAATAACAAACAGATGAAAATAATAAACAGATGAAAATAACAAACAGATGAAAATAACAAACAGATGAAAATAATAAACAGATGAAAATAACAAACAGATGAAAATAACAGATGAAAACTTGCATGTTTCTTCATCTGAACTCAAATGAATTCATTGTCAGATCAGTTTTTTTTACTTTATTCTTATAATAAATAAATAAATAATAAATGTCCATTTTTGTCATCTGTGTATGTTTCCAAGACGAAATTCGTCTCTGCATTTAACCCAACCACCACCAGGTGGTGCAGTGAGCAGCCATAGAAAGCGCCCGGGGAGCTATCGTGCGTAAAAATGGTTTTACTCACGATTTACGCATGGATTCCTAACAGAACTGCTGCCAACCAGCGCGCGTGATGACTAATAACGCAC
This sequence comes from Garcialebias charrua, assembly GCA_038048925.1. NCBI lineage: Eukaryota > Metazoa > Chordata > Actinopteri > Cyprinodontiformes > Rivulidae > Garcialebias > Garcialebias charrua. The sequence continues at coordinate 51,917 of JBBPBX010003036.1, read as the reverse complement.
GCGCCAGGGATGATTAATGTGCGGGATGGCTGATGACGTGCACCCCCCCCCTCCCCTCACCTGTCCTTTCACGAGGCTGGCAGCGAACTGCCTCATGACAGCCTCCACCGTGTAGGCGCTGGACCAGCCGCGGGGGGTCAGCAGCTCCATGCAGATGGCGCCCCCGTCCAGCACGTAGCCGTTCTCCAGGCGGGGCGTGAGCACGCGCATGAAGGGCGGCGAGAAGGGGAAGTTGTCGGGGAAGGTGACGTTGAGCAGGATGAACTCGGTGCCGGTGTCCTTCATGTCCTGCCACAGCGCAGAGTCCTTGTCCACCTGGTGCAGCTTGACGTTCCAGTCGAACAGGTTGTCCTCCACCAGCTCCACGCTGATGAAGCTCTCCCCCAGCCTCCGGATCTCCTGCAGCTCCTTCATGAGCCTGCGCGTCCGCACCTGGGTGCAGTGCTGCCGCTGAGGCGCCGGCGGTGGGATGGAGGCGGCGGTGGTGGTGGTGGCTTTACTCCCGCCTACTCCCCCACCACCACCACCTCCTCCTCCTCCACCCGCGGTCTGCTGCTTCTCCTTCGCATCTTTGCTCTGCTTGTCCTTGCCGTGCTGGTCCAGCTTCCTGGCCTTGATCTCGGGGGTGCTCAGCAGGTTGGTCTCGTTGGTGGTCTGACAGTGCTTGTTGTTCTTCTGGGGGCCCCTGGTCCCCTTCAGGGAGCCCTGGTGGTGCTTCGGGTCCTCCGTGTCCCGGTCGTGCAGGCGGATCAGACCGATCTTCCGCAGTAAGGTGGCCATCATTTAACAGACTTCTACCCGTCCTCCTCCACTTCCTCCTCCTCAGGGGGCGACACGCACCCTTTCGAGTGGGCTCCCGTTCAAAGACTCGAACTCTGGATGATGATTAGGAACGTCCACTTGTGCCGCAATCCACCTCCCTGCGCGCGCTGCAGCCTGCAGGACGATCAACCGCGCAGGGGAGGAGGAGGAGGGGTGGGGGGAGAGAGAGCCTGCACCGGGTTGCTCCTCAGTGCATCGTCTCAACACGGTGCGACTGGAAGGAAAACACAGAAACACGACACATAAACAACAGAAACACAAATAAACAACATTTGTTTTTTTTAAGCTTTCTGTCTCCTGTTACTGCGGCGGTTCCATTATCGGACGATGCGCGCCGCAGATCAATAGGTGATCTGCTGCACTTCAGGAGAAGGATGCATGGTCACCACCAATAAAACCGTCACCATCAAAGGAGAAAGCAAAGGCAGATGATCCAAAGGCTGCAGGACAACTGACATGAATAATGCAGGCCACATAAAACACGGCTCTTCTCTATGGGTTCTAATAAAGACGAGGCAGCTGAGCTATAATCTATATAATCTATATAATCTATATATGCTGGTGAAGATTCTCAGTCGTCCAGGACATGATAAAATCAAAAAGGCGTTCAATACAGAACAACTGGACTTTATTTGTTGCAGAAAACGTTTCGACTCCTATCCAGGATAGGAGTCGAAACGTTTTCTTCAGGGAGCCCTGGTGGTGCTTCGGGTCCTCCGTGTCCCGGTCGTGCAGGCGGATCAGACCGATCTTCCGCAGTAAGGTGGCCATCATTTAACAGACTTCTACCCGTCCAACGTTTCGACTCCTATCCAGGAGGCTTTTTCAATTCCATTGAAAAAGCCTCCTGGATAGGTGTCGAAACGCTTTCTGCAACAAATAAAGTCCAGTTGATCTTGTATTGAACGCCTTTTTGATATAATCTATATAATCTATGTAATCTATCATTTACACGTGCATCCTGTACGCTGACACTGGTCCTGTCCTTAAACGTCCACATTCTCGAACAGAACATTTCGCGGCATCTTACCGCGGACCGGTGAAATTGGGAGAATGCGCGCGACGCCCCCGGACACACGAGCCCGCTGTGCGTCAAACGGAGAAGCAGCTCCAGCATCAGTCAGTCACAGGAGCTCAGTGCGCGCTGCAGCAAAGAGGAGGAGGTGATGGTGTTGCCGGTGAAGAAGGAGGAGGACCGTTTTGATGTGCGTCTGCAGCTGCGGCAGCTCCTGCTTTAATGCAGCCGAGGACGACCCCC
>JBBPBX010003036.1:36319-46566 GCA_038048925.1 Garcialebias charrua | reverse complement strand
GCGTCCGCAGTGAAGCGGGCGCTGTACCGGTCTGTCGTGGTGAAGAGAGAGCTGAGTCAAAAGGCAAAGCTCTCAATTTACCGATCGATCTACGTTCCCACCCTCATCTATGGTCATGAGCTTTGGGTTGTGACCGAAAGAACGAGATCTCGGATACAAGCGGCTGAAATGAGTTTTCTCCGCAGGGTGTCTGGACTCTCCCTTAGAGATAGGGTGAGAAGCTCAGTCATCCGGGAGGGACTCGGAGTAGAGCCGCTGCTTCTCCACATCGAGAGGAGCCAGTTGAGGTGGCTCGGGCATCTGGTTAGGATGCCTCCTGGACGCCTCCCTGGTGAGGTGTTCCGGGCATGTCCCACCGGGAGGAGACCCAGAGGAAGACCCAGGACACGCTGGAGGGACTATGTTTCTCGGCTGGCCTGGGAACGCCTTGGGATTCCCCCAGAGGAGCTGCTCCAAGTGGCTGGGGAGAGGGAAGTCTGGGCCTCCCTACTTAGGCTGCTACCCCCGCGACCCGACCCCGGATAAGCGGACGAAAATGGATGGATGGATGGATATATACAGGTGGTCCCCGACTTACGAACGAGCTCCGTTCCTACGTACCGTTCGTAACTCGAAAATTCGTAAGTCGGAACACGTTACACGTGGCGTTCGTAAGTCCGCATTTTTGGTCGTAAGTCGGAAAATGTATGCTAACGCTGCGCCGCACACCCGTTTATCAATATGAGACTGAACAAGTGTACATACTGGTTCATAAACATGCACAGAACTTTATTTACAAACGGTTAGCTAACACACTTTCATCTAAAAACACATACCAGTGCTGTATTTAATGTACAACAGACATAGGCGTAGCCAGGATTTTATGAGGGGCGGTTCGTTTAAAGGAAAAGTGGACCTGGAAAGAGCAACACGCCCTAGTGGTTCACTGGAAGTGCGTTGGGTTGCCACTCCAAACTTTATCTCAACTTGGGTTCGATCCTCACTTGGTTGAACTTATTTTATGTTTGTCTTTTATTGGATTTAAAAAAAAGGAGTTTGTGTTAACCACAGGCATAACACAAACTCCTTTTTTTATCCAATAGAAGACAAACATAAAATAAGTTCAACCAAGTGAGGATCAAACCCAAGTCGAGATAAAGTTTGGAGTGGCAACCCGACGCGCTTCCAGTGAACCACCGAGGCGTGTTAACCGGTTCGACATTAGCGGCGTCTTCATACCTTCTCTTTCCACCTCTCTTAACATAGAACTTGTGTTGTGCGGGAGTTGTAGGCGGGACTTCATAGGCAAAGTGGGCGGTTCGTTCGAACCCCCCGAATCCCCCCTGACTACGCGCATGACAGTACTGTTCGTAAGCGCGTTTGTAAGTCCGGAACGTCGTAAGTCGAGGTCGTCGTAAGTCGGGGGCCACCTGTATACAGTATATATAGAGCTTTGGAGCAGACGTCACTGTGTGGGCGGGTGTCGGGGGCGTGTCGGGGCGTTCCCGTTTCGACCGCCATGTTTGTTGCCCTCAGAAAAAATAAAAGAAATTCAGGAGATTTCTTCCGTCACGGTTCTGAAAAGCAGGCAAAATAAAGTGGACTGTATCCTAATAAGCTTCTCCCAGGTGAGAAAAAAAAACTACATGGAAAAAATCGGTATAATTGGAAATGTTGCCCGTTTGAAATAAATAAATAAATGGAGCAGAGACCTGGAGTAATCCTTGCCTCCACTGACATTCCCTTCACAGTCATTTTAGCAGACCTGGTCTGTGTCAGTGTTTACACCACAAATAATTTTTATAATTACAATTCACTGGGAGAGCTGGTCCAATCTATGAACAGCTGGGTAGATGATTTGGACATTTTTAAAGCCCCCAGATTGTAAATACGTTGAAGGTACGTTGTTTTTGGCTCCTAATTGTACATAAATTATTAATTTACATTTCTTTCAGAATCAAACAACCTTCTGTATGCTAGGAGTATTAAAAACTGAGAAGACTTTATTTTTAAAGTATGTTTTTTAACTAAATTACAAGGGTCCAAGTTGAAAATTACCTTATTTTTAATGACTTGAGCATGTCTAATAACATGTAGACTTCAAATCTTGATTAGATTACTATAATCACTATATACAGTATATGTATTAAGATGCATATATATATATATATATATTATACATTGTCTTTTCATTCACCATTTTAATGGTGTTGTTCACAGGTTCTGCTCTGACTCTGAGCCACCAGAACACCGTGGGTCATGCTGAGTAACAGTGTGTCTACACACAGAAATAAAATGGTGTGTGAATCATCAAAACGCCTACATTAAAATACAGCGAGCAGTAAAAAAAATCTTAAAGTTAAAGCATGTGGTTTCATCATAAACACCAACTCCTGAACTTGGAGCATCTTCTGATGGACTCGGTGTGATCGCTGCTGCCTGGAGGAAGTTCCCTCACAGATACAAGACATGCAGCATCCAGCAGCTGGAGGCAGGAGATGAAGTTTACCTGCAGAAGCATCACCCACTCTGCACAGGTGCATCATCAAACCACTGTGACCGTGTGTGGACCACACAGACATGGCTGGACGTCTACAGAAAGCATGAAGCTTCCTAAAGATATTTCTCAGAGCTTGTACTTCAAGGGAGACATAATTATGTAAAACATGCTGTTGACTTATATTTGCACATTTTTGTGTGTTTTCTATAAAATGTATTAACTCACACGTTCATCACATTTACTGGAAATGTTTAATTACATCAAATGTTTACTTCAAAATGGATCTGTTTCATTTCAAATTCAAACAATGACAACAATACGGCAAAGCAATGAAGTCCTGTATAGTACCTGACTTTTTTTGTGTCACCTCTAAGAAATTCTTTGTCTAGCTGTTTTTTATTCAGCTCTGACCTGAGCTCCCTGTTTTCCTGTAAGAGACGATTAATTTCTGCTCTTCTTTGTTCGCACAACTGACATTCTGTTTGTCGCCTTTTTGCTGCTGGTTCATCTTCCTCCTCCCCATCTGCAGCGACAGTGATGTGCTCTCGTGGGGTTTCCACCGCAGACTCCACAACTTGCTCATGCTCCTCTTCAGCAGCCTCCATCACCTGTTGGTGCTCATCTCCTGCTGCCACCACCACTGGTTGTTGCACATCTCCTGCTGCCTCCACCACTTGTTGTTGCACATCTCCTGCTGCCTCCACCACTTGTTGTTGCACATCTCCTGCAGCCTCCATCACTGGTTGTTGCACATCTCCTGCTGCCTCCATCACTGGTTGTTGCACATCTCCTGCAGCCTCCACTGCTTGTTGATTTTGCCAAGTGCAGTGTTGGAGCCCAGTCGGGATTTGACTCATCCATCTCATAAGAAGATTTGCCTTGAAGAGAACGCAGATCAGTAATATAATTATTGCCAGAAAACATTACTGTCATCCATCTAGTATATTATTTTTTTAGTTGAAATTACTGAAGTTCCATTAGTAGATTACCTTATTTTAATGGTGATGTATAAATGTCATAACAATGTACTACCCTTAAATATTCAGACACATTTTGTTAAAAGATGAAGTGCTTTAATGTGTAATATGTTGAAATTTGAAAATTGAGATGAGTTACTCATTTTTTGTTACTTATAGATTATTCTTTGAATAGATTGTTTGGAAAAGGGGCAGATATAATAAGATAGTTTCTTCTTTCTGCTGCCTTTCATTTTATATTTTCTTTTTTTTGTCTTTGTTGGGTATTTATTTTGATAAAATGAATAAAGAAATAAATTAATAATAAAAAACAATATGCTACAGTCAATGTGACAACACAATCAACTTTAAACAGTTTATTTTAAAATAACACAGATGTCCGACCTAAACTTGGTTGACCCACTATGCACTGAACTCGACCAAAACATGATACACCTTGACAAAATGGCACAACTCCAGTAAACTGATTTAAAATACTCACCTGAATGGAAATGTCTGGAACAAACAAGCATGTATCTTGTGATGTTGGAGAACGTTACATCAGGACGTCTCACTGCTGATATCCATGCCTCCTTTTTGTTATGGCCGACACAAGCTCGCCCTCGCGTTGTTTCCAGGTAGGGAAACTATAAAACGAGAGTCCGTTTTCTATTTTTTTACCTTTTCTGTCGTGTGAACGGACATTGCATCCTATTACACAGCAATTTAGGACCATTGCTAAGCTGTTGAAACCTGATTCGAACAAAATACGAGCAAGGCAGGAAAAATGGCGGATCGAAAAAAAACTACAAAAAAAACTACCCACAATGCTGTGCGCGGTGGACCAGTGACGTCACGCTCCAAAGCTCTATATAACTTGCAAGCTAAATATTTAGTTTACAAACTAAATAGTTAGCTTGCAAGTTAAATATTTAGTTAGTAAACAAAATATTTAGGTGTGAATTAAACGTTTAATTTCCAAGCTAAATATTTATTTTTTAAACTAAACATTTAATTTCCAAAATACATATTTCTTGTCCAAGCTAAATATTTAATTTCCAAACTAAACATTTAAGTTCTAAGCTAAACATTTAATTCCTAAATTAAATATTTAATTTGCTAACTAAATATTTAGCTCAACCTAAATATTTATTTTCCAAGCTAAACGTTTAATTTCTAAATCAAATATTTAATTTGATAACTAAATATTTAGCTCGGACGACCAAAACATGTAACTTGCAAGCTAAGCTAATGTATATTTAGTTTACAAGCTAAACATTTGGGTTCTAGCCAAATATTTAGTTAGCAAATTAAATATTCATTTTTTTAAATTAAATGTTTAGTTTGGAAAATAAATATTTAGCTTGGAAATTAAATATTTATCGTTTGGAACTATGACATTTATAAATGTATGAATGACAGGGTGAACATATGACTTTGAAATAAAAAAAAATTCTCATGAAAGGCTAAATAAACCAAAATATTACTGTTAATTATTGACTGTGTAACTTTACAAATGGTACCCCATATACTTGTGGTTCCTAAAGGCTGTAAAAAAAAAACTTCTGATCTTTTAGGCAAACAATTGTCAGAAGTATCGGTTTACAGAAAAAGTATCTTATATTTCTATAGAGTGTTGGAGAGACGTGTTTTTATCAGGCATATGCTACAAGGAGAAAAAAAAAACCTGACAAAGTCCTCCACATTATCTGTCTTCAAGAACGTCTATTTTCCAATTCTCAATGTGGCCTTTTGATCGCTTCAGATATCATGATTTGGCCCTCTGGGGAGAAAAAGGCTGCCCACCCCTGGTCTAAATCCATTGAACTTGGAGTTATTGGGTTTCTTTGAAACAGTGAGGCAGAGTCAGAGCAGTAGAATGTCATCACCACTATTATTCACTTTAAGTTTATTTTTGACTCCCAGCACAATCAGCACCTGTGTGTTTTTATGTACAGTAGAGTATAGCGCAGGGGTCACCAACCTTTTCGAAACTGAGAGCTACTTCGTGGGTACGGAGTCATACAAAGGGAACCAGTTTGATAAACTCATCGGAAATAACAAAGCGTAAATTGAAAAATATGTATAATAAACACATTTTTAAGAACATATTTTTAAGATAGACATTTTAATATATATATAAATACAAAAAAGAATAACAGCTGAATAAAATGAAATTTTAAATGCAGCTTAGTAGTAAGTTGTGTTATTTTTAGAACAGGTCTGGGGCACCTCAAATGGTCCTTGGGGGCACCCGGGTGCCCGCGGTCATCATGTTGGTGACCCCTGGTATAGAGAATGTGAAACAAAAACAAAAGTCATTTTAAAGCAGTTTTTAGGGTAAAGTCAGCAGCTGTAAAGACAGCGTTTGTATGTTTATGAGAACCTAAGAACATTTTTGGAAGTAAATATTCAGCCATTCAGTATCAGAATGATTTATTCTGCTCTTCCTGAATGTTCTTGCCCAGTTTGTTAGTTTAACTTTCACAAATTAAAAGATTAGGACTACCATGTTCAAGCTGTTTACAAGAATTACTACAAAACTATAAAATACAGAAAGTACCTTAACCAAAAGAAACATGTGTAAACAACCAGTATATTACCAATGACACAGAGTACACCTCAACAGGTATTACCAGTTACAAAAGCCAGTGCTAACTCAGCTAGCTTAAGGCTAACATTTGTGGGAATCCAATTCATAGCTAATACGTAGCACAATTTTTTTTCTTTCAGCTGCTCTCTTCTTCAGGGGTTACCACAACGAACTAACTCACAAAGACTTGACAATTGTTTTTCCTGTGGATGTCCTTCCTGATGCAACCACAGACCACTGAGCTACCACATCCCTGTGTGTGTGGAGCAGAGAGCTGCTATCTAGGGCACCTGGGGAAGCAGATGGTGGGGGTTAAGTTTCTTGCTCAAGAGTCCAGAGTGGGGAAATTAGGGTGGAGAAATAAAAACTTACAAAGATAGTCAGGACATTTTTGAAGTGATGTTTCATCAATGGTTGTCAGTTAATACCTAAGGGTTGTGACATCAGTATGCAACGTGGAGGGTTATAACAAAAGTCTGTGTCCACCAGAGAATGATAATTAGCCAAAGGTTTGTTTTTAAAATAGGTTTTCAGCATTACTTATGTGAGTCATCTCTTTCTCAAACATGATATATTATCTGATTTTTGTTTCTGTGTCTGTCAAAACTGGGCCTGCCATCAACCTATATGGGGGCCAATGTTATAGGCAGAAACATGGGTGTGCTATGGGGTCTCCAGTTTCTCCTGTTGTTGCCAATCTGTACACGGAGGAGGTAGAAAAGAGAGCCTTGACATCCTTTTCAGGGAGACCACCAAGTCATTGGTTCAGGTATGTGGACGACACCTGGGTTAACCCAGGTGTCGTCAACATACCTGAACCAATGACTTGGTTAAAATTAAATCTCAGGAAGTCCAACATTTCACTGATCACATCAACTCTGTGGATAAATATATCAAGTTCACACGAGAAAATGTAAAAAATGGCAGGTTGGCTTTTTTGGACTGTGAGGTCTCAGTTTCTGATGGAGGAAATTTGCAAACTGAGGTGTACCGCAAACCCACCCACACAGACCAATATTTACAGTTTGACTCCTATCACCCTCTGGAGCACAAGTTAGGAGCACCCGCTTCGAACATTATCAACCATTAAATGGCCGTCATTAGTTGTTATCCTCCTCATATGTAGTGGTCAGACTGCCCCTCCTGTACTTCAGAGTGGGTTTGAAGGTACATTGTTGTTGGCGTTGGTAGCAATGATAATAGGCTCCGTTTTTAGCGTTGTTAGCGCTCAACATGGTTAGGTTTAAACGGTCTGGCGGTTAGGTTTAGGGTCTTGGTTAGGTTTAGAGTAAACGGTCTGGCGGTTAGGTTTAGGGTCTTGGTTAGGTTTAGAGTAAACGGTCTGGCGGTTAGGTTGAGGGTCTTGGTTAGGTTTAGGAACAAGGGTAAGGGGGTTAAGTTTAGGGTTGGTCCTCTGGGTCAGGTGTAAGGTTAGGTTTAGGAAAAGGGTTACATAAGCTGGAAAAAAAAGACACTTCCTGGTTTACCCCAGTGAGACGCTGCCTATTATCAACGATAACAAGGATAATAACGTACCTTTAAACCTACTAGGATGTAGGTGGGACAGTTTCATCGCTACATATGGAGATGATAACAACTAATAATGGCCATTTAATGGGCTGATAACATCCGAAGCCGCCAGGACTCTGTACCACAGAGCAGACAGCGTCCCCACTAACTCAGGAGCCAAGCTTAAGGAGAAATCCCACACAAGACAGGCTTTTGAGCAATGTGGCTATCCAAACGGGGCTTTCCTGAAAGCAGAGAAGAAACCCAAACAGGACTCTCCAGCCAGTCATCAGGTGATAAGAAGGAACCCAGACCAGTGGTCATTCCGTATGTTGCGGGAGTTTCAGAGACATTGAGACGTTTATTTTCTAAACACAACATCCCAGTGGCTTTTGAACACCAAAATACATTATGGAAAAGACTGGTTCATCCCAAAGATCCAGTCCCCCGGCACAAACAGAGTAATATTGTGTATGCTGTTCAGTGTCAGGAGGGCTGTGATCAGTCTTATATCGGGGAAACTAAACAGCCACTGGCCAAAAGGATGGCCCAGCACAGAAGATCAACATCATCAGGTCAGGACTCTGCGGTCTACACTCATCTCCAGGCCAGCGGTCACTCTTTCAGGGATGAAGATGTTCACATCCTTGATAGAGAGGAACGATGGTTTGAGAGAGGAGTAAAGGAGGCCATCTTTGTGAAAAGAAACCGTCCATCATTAAACAGGGACCAATGAGACAACTTTTGTGTTTTATCAAAATACATTGAGTAATGTTTCATCACAGTTACACTGACTTTGAATAAAATGTTTATTTTTACAAGCTTCCATAAATAACCTAGCCTGGCCCTCGCCTTCCTGCACAGCTCCGCTCAATTCTCATTTCCCTTCACTGCACAGTCTGGGACTTCTCTCATTAACAACCATTTCTCCGGTAGATTTTTGTTCGGACCAATCAGAGAACAGAAGGGACGGAGTTTTGGACCCTAACCCACGCCCCCACCTGTCCCAGCGCGCAGAGCCCTATAAAAGGGCTCTGCCAGCGCGCAGTCAGCGAGCACCGGCATGTTCTCATTCAAAGCGATGCAAAGCGATGCAGAACTGTTTTATATGTGACACAAATTTATTAATTTCCCCTTCTTAATCCCTTATCTGGAGTTTTCTTTTGTTTTTTGGGCCAAAAGTCAAGTGATCGCTCGCTCCCTCCTCCTTCTCTCCCTCCGCTGAAATGAACAAGGAAATGGCTGAGGTTGTCACGAGAATTAAACTCGGGTTTTACGTTGCTGCCCGAGTCCCATCAGATTTTCTGGTCTTCTGGTGAGCTGGACCAGCGATCCATGGTTTTATTGTATTTTATTAAAACGTTTTATTAACATATAAACACAGAATTTCCAGCGCGGCAGCCGGCAGCAAGAGAAAAGCTGCAGGAGGCGGAGCAGTTGTCAAGTTCACCAGAGCACGGGGAGCAGCCATACATGGCTCTGAGGGGAGGGAGCAGAATGCTTTCCCTGTTCAAAATATCCAATGGTTTTGTTCCTCAGCAGAGGCCAACGCCTCCAGCAAGAATCGTTTTAAAATGGAGAGGTCCCAGACCCTAGTCTGAAGCGAAGTGATGACAGGGTCTGGTTTTAACCAGGCTATAAATAACCTACTACATTTTCAATAAAATAGAGCCTGCATGAAACACCATTTTTTAGTTTGTGAAATTGTAGTTCAAAACATATCTTCATCCAGCCATCCATTATATTTGACTCTTAATTAGAAAAAAAGTCCAAAATTCGTGCTGATTATTTTGTTTAAGACATTCACAAAAATCTTCATGTACTAAATAAGACTATGTCATTTTTTATTTAAACATGAATAGATTTTTTTTTTAAATCACAAAGGGAGTTAGTTTCTTTATTACAAGCATAAGATTCTTCTTCTTTCAGCTGTTCCCTCTTCAGAGGTCTCCACAGTGAGTCATCCTCCTCCATCTCACTCTGTCCTCACTCCAACTACCTCCATGTCCTCTCTAACTGTATCCATATATCTCCTCTTTGTCTTTTTCCTGGCAGCTGCATTTCTAACATCCTTCTACCAATATACCCACTGTCCCTCCTCTGGACATGTCCAAACCATCTCAGTCTGGCCTCTCTAACTTTATCTCCCAGTTGTTCAACATGTGCTGTACCTCTGATGATCTCATTCCTGATCTTATCCATCCTTGTCACTCCTAAGGAGAACCTCAACATCTTCATTTCTGCCACTTCCAGTTCTTTCTCCTGTCTTTTTGTCAATGTCTCTGTCTCCAGACCATACAACCAGGGGTGGACAAAGTACTCAACTCTAGTACTTAAGTAAAAGTATTGATACTCATGGTCAAATTTACTCAACTACAAGTAAAAGTTGCTCAGTCAAAAGTTTACTCAAGTTAAAGTACTGAAGTACTTACTTTTGAAAATACTTAAGTATTCAAAAGTACATGCATTAAAAAATACTCAATACATATTGTATTTTTTCATATCAGTCCATTGCTGTATTGTTTTGAGTGATTTTTACAGAACCATGTACCTCTAAAACCACCTGATGATGTATGTAGAACCACTCTGCTACACTGGCAACAACACACACCTTAGTAAAACCCAGTTTTTGGGGGGTGCTCAAGCACCCCTGAATTTTAACTAGGCACCAATGAGAAATCAAGTTAAATAAACAAGTTTTTTCCCTTTT
>JBBPBX010003036.1:9054-36241 GCA_038048925.1 Garcialebias charrua | reverse complement strand
TTATGATTCAATGCAACAAAATAACCTGATCTGTTACCATCAAAATGTAACTGTAATACTTGATTTATTTACATAATGACTTTAATTGCTGGATGTCCGGCCCCTGAGCTGCTGCTGGCTTTCTGTAACTCATTTAGAGTGTGGAATACAGTTTATTACATTTCCGAAACCTAAACGGAGTGGAAAAATGTAAAAGATGATAAAGCCCTGCAGCCAACCCCATGATCAGCTGAATACAGCAGTTATAAACAGGAAGTACCACATGTTCATCAGTACGAAGGTAACTGCAGGCAAATCCTCCATTTTCTGTTATAAATTGTGTTGTATGCTTAATGGTTAAGTTAAAGGTTAATGCTTGAAGCTACCGTAGTTGTGTTTTGTATGTAGATATATGTTGCAAAATCTTGTTTCATAAGTTTAGTCTTCATGATCAGTTAACACTAAATGGTACAAAGTAATGTAAAGCAGAGCGCTACGTCTGCAGCATCTTAGCTAGCTCATCTGTAGTGCATGCTGCTAGCTGAGCGCTACTTCTTGTTGTGCGGTGCTCTGTAAAATAATTACTGAATCATGTGTTTACTTATGGAGGTAAACATAGATGTTTAGCAACCAATTAACACATGCCAGAAAGCAGGAAATAGCATCTACTTTAGTCAAAAATTTATGGGGGAGGACCCCCAAACCCCCCATTTGTCAGCACCAGGAGCTAAGCACCCCTAAGAGTCAGATTCTAGAATCTGCCCTGGTTAAACCTGTAAACCACAAATGATACAGTATACTGTATTCCCTGCTTTTTTACATTTCTGTGGAAAGTCATGGCAATCTCTAAAAGATGATGCAAGTTTAGTCCTTTTCCTCAGCTTTAATATTCATGTACCACATTGTGTATGCGTGTAAAAGTGCATATGTTGACAGCAGCAACATAACAGGAGAGGAAACGGTAACAATGACAACTGAAAGAGCAGCCATACTTCACATAGAAGCTTACAAAACAATGAATGTTCTGCACTGATGACTCGAACATAATACATGAATCAACAACCGGCCAATGGCATTTCAGGAAAGAAAAGCAGCAACAGTGGATTACAAAGCTGAGCCAAAAGGAACGAGTCACTAGAAGCTTCCTAGAAATAGAGGAGTTGTAACTGTGACGGCTCCCTCCATTGACTACATCTACATGAACGCTACAAGCACCCTGCAGATGTTGTCTATCATGGTGCACTAAGATTCATAACTGGCTGTAACTACCGTACCACTGCACCCTGTATTCACTGGTTAACTGGACATCATTAACCTCACGCAGACTCTTCCACTGGTACATTTTCATCTTTAAATCACTTCTTGGTCTGCTGCCCTCATACATCTCCTCCTACATGTCCCACAGCGTGCACTCTCAGGACATTATTATATGCTGTGTCCCCTCAGTGAGGACTGAACTAGGCAAAAGGGTTTTCTCCTACTCCACTCCTGTTTCCTGGAACATCTTGCAAAACGATCTGAAGCTCTTGACCTTGACAGGTCGACAGACAGGACAGCCTAGTGGCTTCAAACTACCGCTAAGTTCATGACAAAAACCAACGCAGACATGTTTTTACTATTTTTCGTTGCTTGTAGCTGTTTTTTTATGTATAATTTTCTTTCATTTATTTTTCCAATTTATATGCTTTCTTTTAGCAGCACAGTGGTGCAACTGGTAGAGCTGCTGCCTCTCAGCGAGCAGGTCCCTGGTTCAAATCCCGGTCCAGGGGCCTTTCTGGGTGGAGTTTGCATGTTCTCTCCGTGCATGGGTTTTTTTCCGGGTGTCCCTGTGATGGACTGGAGACCTGTCCAGGGTGTCCCCGGCCTCTCGCACAGTGATTGCTGGACATGGGTACCGGTGACCCCCATGACCCAAAATGGAAGAAGTGGGTAAAAGATTATGGATGGATGCTTTCTTTTATGAATGTCTACAGTTGTCATCATTCTTTGTTAAAAGCAGGTGGCTTTTGTAAACGAGTCCTCGAGTATCAATGAGACCAACATGTATAAAAAAAGGGTTGAATGAATAACGTTCACAAGTTATGTAGTACAAAAAAAACCACATTTAACTCATTAATATTCCATGTATACGTTCGCTGCGCCATTTTACCAAAGAAATTGTATTTAAGCATAAACTGATCGAAACCAAATTCCCACATAGCGCGTTCTCCTTCTCTTCTTCTTCTTCTGTGGGGTTTAACGGCAGTTTACATCCTTCAAGGTGTATTACCACCATCTAATGGTATTAGTACTAAAAACTACTTTGATTCTCTTACATAAACCCATTGCTCTAAGGAAATACATAAAGTATTTGCGTCCACATTTACTGGATCCCCATTCCAAAATGCTCTTCAAACATATTGGGCTTGTTACTTCTTTTGTCATTTGGTCCAGTAGACGTTTTCTTTCAGCTGAATGTTTAAAACAGTCCAAAATAACGTGCTTCACAGATTCTATACTCTGGCAAAAGTCACAACGTCCACTATTATGTTTCCCTATAATAAACAAAGTACTGTTCAGATTTGTATGACCTATTCTTAATCTTGTTAATACCTGGAACTGTAGACTGTATTCTGTACTGCATATAGTTGTCTTCCCCTTGTTTCATGTTCCCACTTCTGTTACTGATTAATATGTTTCCATATTTACCTTCTGTTTTGCTTAATTTGATATTTAATATGTCTACACTGTCTCTATTAATAGCATGTTTAACAATCAGATCAGCCTTTTCATTTACCTGAATGTGCAGGTACCCACATAAACACAATACTTCTTCCTTCCTTAGCCAGCTGAGAATGAGAAATCTTAGTTCTGATTAATAAATCCTATCTTGTTTTTGATGTTCCTGATCTAATGCATGACAGGGTAGATGCAGAATAATCACTACAAATAATTACATTGTATACAGAAGATAATTTAATCCATTCTAAAGTCAGATAAATGGCATACAGTTCCACTGAAAACACATTTAAAAAATCTGATGTGCGCTTACCAATTCCAATTTTACATTTAGGGACAACAACAGCACAACTAGTTCGACCTGATTCAGGATGCTCCTTCTCACAGGGAGCACGACACTTTTAAACGCAGCACGGCAATAGACGTAAGCTGTTTCCGTGGTAACAGTGACGTCTATGACAGCGATTGGCTAACGTTCGGTCGTAAAGCGCTGCGGTGCAGCTGTCGTGGTGTCGGCAGCTAACAGTGGTTACAAGAGATTTTGTCAAAAGAGATTATCCAAACGCTTTTACTATTTCTTTAAATATATATATCCAAAATGGCCGAAAAGTTCGACAACCTCGAGGAGCATCTGGAGAAATTCATCGAGAACATTCGACAGTTAGGAATCATTGTTAGCGACTTCCAGCCGAGCAGCCAGGCGGTCCTCAACCAGAAGCTGTGAGTCTTTTTACAGTCACTGAACTTTACTGATAATCACCACGTTGACCCGAGATGTTCACGTTGTTCTGTTAGAAACTTCATGATTTCTGGTCTACAAGATGTCGACAAGTGCCGTCAACAGCTTCATGAGATCAACGTTCCCCTGGAGGTGTTCGAGTGAGTCCTGAAGCTTTTATATGAATGTGTGTGTATATACATGTACAGTATACAAGCTAGGGTGTGTATATGTACAGGTGCTGGTCATAAAATTATAATATCATGAAAAAGTTTATTTCAGTCATTCCATTCAAAAAGTGAAACTTGTATATTACTGTATATTCATTCATTACACACAGACTGATACAGTATATTTCAAATGTTTATTTAATTTAATGTTGATTATTATAACTGACAACTAATGAAAACCCCAAATTCAGTATCTCAGAAAATTAGAATATATACTATAATACTGAATTTGGGGGTCTTTATTAGTTGTCAGTTATAATCATTAACATTAAAATAAATCAACATTTGAAATATATCAGTCTGTGTGGAATGAATTAATATAATATACAAGTTTCACTTTTTGAACAGATTACTGAAATAAATCAACTTTTTCATGATATTCTAATTTTATGATCAGCACCTGCACAACATATATTATTAAGCACAGCACAATCGCCTGTCGTTCAAATGTCCATTTTGCCATTTCTCTACATATTCGTGCATTGAATATAACTTCTAATAATGACTTCAATGATTTAGGAATTATCTGGAGTCTTGAATAATGTGCAAAGTGGTATGCTCCATTACCTAGAGATTATGTTGTTGCCCATATAAATAAATGTGCTCTGCCTCACCATGGTCTGACATGAAACCTTGTTTGAAGGTACATTGACCAAGGCCGAAACCCTCAGCTGTACACCAAGGAGTGTCTGGAGAGAGCCTTGGCAAGAAACGAGCAGGTCAAAGGGAAGATAGACACTATGACGGTAAGAGATTCTATCAGGGACGCTGGTAATCCCCACTCACTGTGTTAAAATAAAAAGCAGTCAAAAGTATTTTGTTGATGAAATATTCACAATAAGAATCTTTAAAGATCAAAAGGTTCTTGTAACTTTTTATTTTTTTGCACAAACCTGACAGTTTGTTTTTAATCCTTATGTTTAGCTTGTAATTATTTACACCTTACATTTTCTCAAAAATTAAACACTATGATAATTATTTATTTAGGCCATGAACACATTATTTTAAGTCTTCATAAGTAAAAGAAAACTCGTTATAAATTGTATTTTTTTTTCCCCCCTGCAGAAATTCAAGAGTCTTTTAATTTCCGAACTTAGTAAGGTTTTCCCAGAGGAAATGGCCAACTACAGAGCTTTACGTGGAGAAGATTCACCCTCCTAGAGGCTGCTGGAGAGGATTCCCAGGTTGACCTTTAACCTGTGACCCCCCCTGGAAGGAGTTCAACAAAGCAGGAAGCTGCGATTGCCAACAGCATGCTGATGATGATTATTTTTCCTAAAAGTTGTGCGATGCTGTTGGTGTCTGGAGTGAGAAGGTTTCATATCAGCTTAGCTCCCCGCCTCAGCTAGCCGTTGCCTTTTTGTAAATTTAAACACTTTGTAAAGCAAGTTTTGGAGAACCAACCGACTTTTATACAACAGGTTTTTGCGTTAGGAGATATTTCTATAAGCGGATACAATAAATCAACAGTATTTAACGCTTCAAGCTGCACAGAGAAAAAGCTGCAGGTCTCTTGTCTGAGTCTGCATGAAGGACTGACTCCATCAAGCACTAATATTATACTGTACACTCATTACTGACCTTTTTGTAATACTACTTTGTTGTTGTGCATAAGGATGGGGCCGATCCGATATCAGCATAATTTAAGTATCGGATATTGGATCCAACCTGCCGATATTTTCCGATCCAGCTTCAAAGAGCACTTGTGTTCCATCACATTCTGTGACTGTTGTCTTAACATTGTGTGAGTTAAACCCAATGCAGTCACTTTGGGCCTCACAACATGAAACACCTAAACTTTAACAGCACACAAGAGGCAGGTCTATACTACACACATGTCCTTCTCACTCATGGTGCAGCTGGAAAAAAAACGCTAAGCATTATGGGAAAGACATCAAAATCCACTCCCTTAGTGGTTAAGGGGAGTGGATTTTGTTGTCTTTCCCATAATGCTTAGCGTTTTTTTAGTTTTCCAGCTTTAGGTGCAGCTGGAAAACTAAAATACCGCTAAGCATTATGGGAAAGACAACAAAATCCACTCCCTTAGTGGTTAAGGGGAGTGGATTTTGTTGTCTTTCCCATAATGCTTAGCGTTTTTTTGTTTTCCAGCTTTAGGTGCAGCTGGAAAACTAAAATACCGCTAAGCATTATGGGAAAGACAACAAAATCCACTCCCTTAGTGGTTAAGGGGAGTGGGCTGTGTTGTCTTTCCCATCATGCTTAGCATTTTTTTAGCTCTTAAAGTTTGAGAGTTTCCTGTTGTAAGGCTCAAGAGTGTCTTCATTGGGATTATCTCACACAATGTTAAAATGAATAGTGTCAGTACAAAAATTTCATTATACAGATTCACATACCTGAACAGTATCGGATCGGAAAAGTATCGGTATTGGTCGATACCCAGTTTTTAAGTATCGGATTGGATCGAAAACGAGAAATGTGGATTGGTGCATCCCTAATTCTGCACACAGTTTTATAACATTTTGAGTCAAGCTTTGGTTTCACTGGGCTTGCAGACTAAACTGTGATCAACGTTCCACTGCAGTTTCATGAATCGAGTGCAGTCAGCGAGCACTTAGTTTTTGAGAATTGTCCTGTTTCATGTGCACGGTTTGCAGATCTCAATTCCAGGCCACAACCATCTTTTTGTTGCATACGTTCATCAGTTCTTGATCCCCTCTTTGGCAGCTGTCCCCTTATTTATGACTTAATCTACTTTTGAATTGGCAGATTTAAAAAAAAAAAAAGTGTGGTTTATAGATCCGGACAGTTGGGGCTCCCATGTGTGTTCTGCAGGCTGACGTTTCACCAGCTCAGTGAGATCGTAGCATAAAGGCCGTGGTGACGTCACGCCTAAAGGAGGTCATTTGTGTCTCACCGTTTGACATGGTTACAAAAAAAATCCAGGCTTTTTGTACATTTGTACATCAGTGTTTGTAAATAAGTGGACTGTTTGAATTCTGTTTTATGTCTGAGTCAGCATTTTGTAAATTGTAATTGTCAAAGTAATTGCATACTTTGGAGGAGACTGAAGTTTTTGCTCGTCACCCTACAAGATAAACTTGATCAGAGCTACACGAGTTTACTGCTGTGAGTTCAAGTATTTAAAAGGGCTTGATTCACTTCCTGGTCATGTGATTTACAACAAAAACTTATTTTTGATCAAAATATAAAACCATTTATACAAACACGTAAACATCTGACGTGTCGAAACAAAATGACCGTGACCACAGAAAAACGTCGGCTCTGGTGCTGCTGTGGAAACGTGTACGATTTTTACTGCGCTCATTTTGCATGTGAATGCTGAGAATATAAACTAATGTGTATAAAACACGGGTGTAGTTTCATCAGTCCAAAGATTGTTTAGACTCATGATTGATTTAATTCGGCTTTGATTACTTTTTTTGTGTTCAATGTGGCTGATCATCACTTTTACAAGAACTTATTCTACAAGCCCAAAACCAGAAAAGTTGGCACGTTGTGGAAATCGCAAATAAAAACAGAATACAATGACTTGCAAATCTTTTTCAACCTATATTCAATTGAACACACTGCAAAGACCACATACTTAACGTTCGAACTGGTAAACTTTGTTATTTTTTGCAATTATTAGCTCATTTGGAATTTGATGCCTGCAACATGTTTCAAAAAAGCTGGCACAAGTGACAAAGAAGACAGAGAAATTTGAGGAATGCTCATCAAACACTTATTTGGAATATCCCACAGGTGAACATGCAAATTGGGAACAGGTGGGTGCCATGATTGGGTATAAAAGCAGCTTCCTTGACATGCTCAGTCATCCACATAGAAGGATGGGGCGAGGGTCACCACTCTGTGAACAAATGCGTGGGCAAATTGTCGAACAGTTCAAGAACAACTTTTCTCAACGAGCTATTGCAAGGAATTTAGGAATTTCACCATCTACGGTCCGTAATATCATCAAAAGGTTCAGAGAATCTGGAGAAATCACTACACGTAAGGGGCAAGGCCGAAAACCAACATTGAATGCCCGTGACCTTCGATCCCTCAGGCGGTACTGCATCAAAAACCGACATCAGTGTGTAAAAGATATCACCACATGGGCTCAGGAATACTTCAGAAAACCACTGTCAGTAACTACAGTTCGTCGCTACATCTGTAAGTGCAAGTTAAAGCTCTACTATGCAAAGCAAAAGCCATTCATCAACAAGATCCAGAAACGCCGCCGGCTTTGCTGGGCCCGAGCTCATCTGAGATGGACTGATGCAAAGTGGAAAAGTGTTCTGTGGTCTGATGAGTCCACATTTCAAATTGTCTTTGGAAACTGTGGACGTCGTGTCTTACGGACCAAAGAGGAAAAGAACCATCAGGACTGTTATAGGCGCAAAGTTCAAAAGCCAGCATCTGTGATGGTATGGGGGTGCATTAGTGCCCAAGGCATGGGTAACTTACACATCTGTGAAGGCACCATTAATGCTGAAAGGTACATACAGGTTTTGGAGCAACATATGCTGCCATCCAAGCGACGTCTTTTTCATGGACGCCCCAGCTTATTTCAGCAAGACAATGCCAAGCCACATTCTGCACGTGTTACAACAGCGTGGCTTCGTAGCAAAAGAGTGCGGGTCCTCCCCTGGCCTGCCTGCAGTCCAGACCTGTCCCCCATTGAAAATGTGTGGCGCATTATGAAACGTAAAATACGACAACGGAGACCCCGGACTGTTGAACAACTTAAGCTGTACATCAAGCAAGAATGGGGAAGAATTCCACCTGAAAAGCTTCAAAAATTGGTCTCCTCAGTTCCCAAACGTTTACTGAGTGTTGTTAAAAGGAAAGGCGATGTAACACAGTGGTAAATATGTCCCTGTGCCAACTTTTTTGCAATGTGTTGCTGCCATTGAATTCTAAGTTAATGGTTATTTGCAAAACAAAATAAAGTTTCTCCGTTCGAACATTAAATATATTGTCTTTGCATTCTATTCAGTTGAATATGGGTTGAAAAAGATTTGCAAGTCATTGTATTCTGTTTTTATTTGCGATTTGCACAACGTGCCAACTTTTCCGGTTTTGGGCTTGTAAATAAACAAAATGTTAAATAAAAGACATGCGTCCAATAGATAAATCCTCTAAATTAAATATTCTTCATAGACAAATTATTTAATGTGGTGTCCGTCAATATGAATTATGAGCCACTGAAATGATGAAACAAGATCTATTGTTCCCTTTACACAATAAAGTTATATCACTGTTGCCGTCTTCAAAAGGCCTAAATATTTTGTGGCACGGTGGATCGAATCCTGGCCGGGGGCCTTTCTGGGTTTACTCCAGTTTCCTCCACAAACCAAAAACATGCAGGCTGATTCATATCTAAATTGCATGCTACTTTCATTCTGAGTTACTGCTCTTGAAAACTAAATCCTCTTCTGGATGTAAATCTCTTTTTTTTTAATGATTTCTTCCTCTGGTATCATGTGCAGCTGGGAGGATTTTTACTGAAACCTTTTTACTTTTGGACATTTGATATGATGCGTAACCAGGAACAGCTGATTGACACCTCAAAAATGCAGATATTCAAGTTGTGTTTATTTGTCATATGCAAACACAAGGTTAACAGTACAATAAAATGTTCAGGATAAGAAGAACCGATTTGACTCACTAAAAACAAAGGACAAACATGAAATACTAAAGCATTCAATAAAGTATCAAAATGTGAAAAAGTATGGCATTTACAAGGTCCAAAAGAAATATACAGTAGTAAACAACATGGTAGAATATAATGATGCAGGTGACTAGCCTATAAATATTTCATAGGTAGTAATATAAGTTTAATGCACATGATGTACATTGCACATAACATATACTGCACAGGTTGTGTGACATATTATTACTGGTGGTTAGCAACATTGAGATGAATTATGATGGTAAGATAGTGAGTGACATGATACAACCACATATTGCAGCAGCAATAAACATATTAGTTGTCACAGATGTGGCTTGGTGCAATATTATTGTCAAGAGTTCAGTAATCTGGCGTGTGGATAATAACTGAGTCTTTTCGTGTGTTATGGCAGACTCTTGTATTGTCTGCTTGAGGGTATAGACAGAAAAGTTCATGTGCTGGGTGGGTGTGGTCCTTGATGATGCTGCGTGCTTCAAGAAAACATTCGCTGTGGTAGATGTCCTGGATGGTGTGGAGACTGCTACCAGTGATGTCCTGTGCTGTTTGCACCACCTTCCAGAGCAGGGGTCTGCAAACTGCGGCTCTGGAGCCACATGTGGCTTTTTGGTCCCTCCACAGCGGCTCTTTCAAGCTTTGACCAAAACTAACAAAACAGAATTTTGTAGAATGTTATACAAACAACAAAAAATGACTAGTTTTGACAGTTTCTCTGTCATTTCCTTTGCAAATATGTGGATACTAGTAATGATACACAGAGCAAATTATACTCACTTTAACTTTATGCTTTATTTCTTCAAAGTACTCAATTACTCCACAATAATAAATAAATAAAATTGCATAAGCCAGCACAGTGCATTGTTTTATTTTTACTTTTTAATTGGTAAAATAATCTTTTTTTTTTTACAAGAATCCAGTCTTCTGAACTGGACATGGGCACCATTGACCCCCTGCAACTTGAAAAGGAAGAAACGAATAAAGACAATGGATGGATGGATGGATGGATTGAAGGAATCCAGTCTTTTCTTTTGGCTTAAAATGTAAAAATATAAATAATGTCAACAACCGTTGGATGTTTTTTTAATTTCACGCCTACTGACTAGAAAAGCCTTTTCTAACAGACTTAAACTAGTCGATAATGACAATTGTAGCAGGTATGGACACATTTAATTTAGTAAACGAAAGGGCAGAAATGGCTCTTTTGATCGTAAAGGTTGCAGACCCCAGTTCTAGAGCTTTACCGGTGCAGTTCTCGTACCACTGATGCAGCCTGTCCTCAGGCTCTCAATGATGCACCTGTAAAAGTTTGTGATGCTGGTGTTCATACCAAACTTCTTTAGTCTTCTTAAAGCCCAACACCCACCATGTTTTCAAATTGCATCGCCATTAATATTTATTAGTTTATTTAAAAATAATACAGGAGCGTTTACTTATATTGTGGAGAAATAACACTAAATGTGTTATTTCATGATTTATAGCAGATTTTAGCATGCAGCTCCGGGAAAATCTGCCCCTCTCCATATATGGGCATTCACTTGGGCATTCACGTCACCAGAGTGACGCCTTGGAGTTACAGGCGAGCAGAGGAAAAGAAAAAGGAAGCATTTTTAAATATTCCCTAAAGCTGCCTGTTGATTAATCCTGCTGTCGCTCACTCATATTCTGAGCGAGCATCCACTTAGACATACTAGTTTAATTCGTTTGATCGCGACAAATTCATTCATTTCCGCATCGACTTTTTATTCTCTCGCCCCGTGATGAGAAAGGCACCCAGAGCCAGCCTCGCAGCTGAGCTCTGCCCGCGCGCATGCTTCACGACCCGTGCATAGTGCTGCTGCAACAAGGCTGACGAGAGATAAGAGCAGATACATACACTCGAGGGAGCAAATTACACCGGCACGAGGAACTTCAAAGGAACGAGGAACCAGCGGAACGAGGAGCCAGAGACCGCGCGGCTCGCTCCAGAATGAATGAGAGCAGCAAAAGGTCCGCAGCGGTGTTATAAAATAAATAATAAATAAAATCAGAGCGCTGGTCCATATACACACAAATGGAAATGGAAATATGCAGGAAATATGCAGTTTTAACGCACTCTCTCTCATAAACCTCCATGGAAACTCACTCCTACCTTCTGCCTTCTGGGTGGAGATCCATGTAATAAGAGGCATGACCCTTCGGGACTATTCGGCCAGGTTTCCGGATTCATTCGGGAGTGGGTTTTTTTTTTTTTTTTTTTTAACCCTCGCCTGGCCCAAATGCAAAAATGAAAATAAAATTCATAAAATACTACAGTAATTCTCCAATATGGTGAATTGTTACTGTCACGGTGGGTGTTGTCCTTTAAGAAAGCGAGTCTTTGTTGGGCTTTCTTGACCACAGTGTCTGTATGTAAGGCTACGTTCACACTGCAGGCAAATCCGACCCAAATCCGATTTTTTTGCCCCATCTGACCCATATCCGATTTTTTTATTACAGTCTGAACGCGACAAATCCGATTTTTTTCAAATCCGACCCAGACCGTTTCAGTAAGTGGTTTTAAATCGGATATATATCTGATACTTTCAAAGCGACTGCAGTGTGAACGCTCATGTGACTTACATCTGACTTTTGCATCACCGATGTGAGACCGACGTCACAGTTCTGCGCCGGACAGGGTGGGAAGCAGCGAAATAAACAAACATGGCAGACGGCGTCGACGGAGCTTCTCAGTGGAAAGAAAGTGAGGTTTTAGACCACATCCACACACCCCTCTGAACGGAGGCAGCAGCCACAGCTCCAAAAATCGCCATCACTAAAATTTTTGCTCGCTTTCTTCTCAGTTTTCTTTTGCCTTTAATCATTTGGATGTTTGGCTTTCATTGGACAACAACTTCAAAATTACCGAACACACACTGAAAACTGTCGCGTCCATGTTTACTTCCGCAAACACAGGTGCTGCGTGTCACGTCACGTTCTGAGACACGTTTTCTTCTGCGCATGCGGGTCGCTTCTGCAATGTAGATCGTTCACACTGGAGTCTGATGCAGGTCGCATTAAAAATGTAGTGTGAACGTTCACACCAAAAGATCGGATTTAAAAAAGAAAATCGGAATTCAGCATTAAGACCTGCAGTGTGAACGTAGCCTAAGGTCCAGGACAAATCCTCATTGATGTGAATGTCAGGGAACTTGAAGCTGCTGACTTGCTCCACGCCTCCACCTCAGCATTGTTTATGAAGATGGTGCTGGCCTCCACACTGTTTCCTGGAGTCCACTATCATTTCTTTCCTTTTGTTGACATTTAGGGAGTGGTTATTTTCTTGACACCAGCTGGTCAGTGACGGTGGAGCACACTTGAGGATGACATTTGAGCTGTGCTTGGCAGTATTATCTCAACTACAGCCCCAAATGTGTTGAAAAGGAGGTGTCATGGATGCACTCCTGTCTACCTGGTGGTGGTGCTCGGGTACCTGACCACAGAGATGGTGGGAACACAGTTTGTGACAAGAAGAAGACCTGGATCACCTGCAGCTGGCTGTCTGTAATGATGAGGAGCTCAACAAGCTGCTGAGAGGAGTGCCCATCCCTTAGGGAGGAGTTCTGCCCATCATTCAGGTGGTCCTGCTGCCCAAGAAGACTGAGGCCCACTGGGTCCAAGTAGACAGATCAACATCTGCAACCAGTTTATTCAGATTCACTGTGGGAGATCCTTCTTGCTCATAGCTGTCAGCATCTATAACAACTCTTCAATGAAATCAGTGGAATGATTTACAAAATAGAATTTCTCTTTGGGATTATTAAAGTATTTTTGAATTGAATTTGAAATTTGAAATTGTCCCTAGGCCACCTACCTAATGATCTATAGCTACTTGCCATTGATAAGTATGTCTTTGAAATTGTTCCCACCCTCATCTATGGTCATGAGCTTTGGGTTGTGACCGAAAGAACGAGATCTCGGATACAAGCGGCTGAAATGAGTTTTCTCCGCAGGGTGTCTGGACTCTCCCTTAGAGATAGGGTGAGAAGCTCAGTCATCCGGGAGGGACTCGGAGTAGAGCCGCTGCTTCTCCACATCGAGAGGAGCCAGTTGAGGTGGCTCGGGCATCTGGTTAGGATGCCTCCTGGACGCCTCCCTGGTGAGGTGTTCCGGGCATGTCCCACCGGGAGGAGACCCAGAGGAAGACCCAGGACACGCTGGAGGGACTATGTTTCTCGGCTGGCCTGGGAACGCCTTGGGATTCCCCCAGAGGAGCTGCTCCAAGTGGCTGGGGAGAGGGAAGTCTGGGCCTCCCTACTTAGGCTGCTACCCCCGCAACCCGACCCCGGATAAGCGGACGAAAATGGATGGATGGATGGATGGAAATTGTCCCTATAGGTGAGAGTGAATGGTTGTTTGTCTCATTTGTCTCTATGTGTCCCTGTGATGGACTGGAGACTTGTCCACGGTGCCCCAGCTTCTCGCACAGAGACTGCTGGAAATGGGCACTAGTGACCCCTGCAACCCAAAAAGGAAGAAGCAGGTAAAGATAATGGATGGATGGATGTTTTTTTTTTATAAACCAAACAGATTGAGAAATATGCAAATCTACCCCAAAGTGTCCTAGTGAAACAGTTTTCAAAGTCAGTTCAGTGACTTGTGTATTTGTTGAATTAAACCTTGAGGTTCTGTATCCATTTGGCCTGTTTAAAAACATCCTTTTGTGTAAGGTTCAGCCTTCTGTATAAATCATGACAATCGTAACAGTCTCTTGCCTGAATCACCCATTTGACTGAAGGGTCAGGAAACTAATATTTACTGGTAATGTGACAAACATGTTTGGATGAACACAGTTCTGTCATCAGCATATACTTAAAGCTGTCTTTGGTCATTATGATTCTCTTAAAAGGCCACCTACCTAACGATCTATAGCTACTTGCCATTGATAAGTACTGTATGTTTCAAGTCTTTCTTGTTTTATTAGTTCTTCTCAGGTGTAGGCCACCATGACTGTTTTTCTCACTTTTAATTCAACCTTTAGATTGTCGATGCAAAGTGGGTGAGCATCGCAACTGTAATCTGACTTTAATTTTCTTTAGTTCCCCTTGGCACTGCTTAAAAGTCTCCTCCTTGGTTCACGGTACTACTTTTGGAGCTTCCATACTTAATTAGAAACTGAAAACTTGGAAAATATAAAATAATTGGGCAGATCATCTAGTGACGTAGCTTCACTGGTCAGTCAACGGCTGTTGTCTGCTTATGTCAAAATTGTCACCTCGGAGCAATTCGCTTGGAACCATGAACAAAGTGGTCCCATAAACCATGCTGAATGGGGGTGGGTACCAGCAGTGGACAGGCCTGTAACTGGTGTGGTGTAGAACCAATGAGTGTAGAGACCGTGGCAAAGTGCCATTCTTAAAGCTATTAAGCTGTTAGGCCTCATCTGCAGTTATTATAACATAATTATTTTTCTTTTTACTTTAATATTTCTGTAGTAAAGCCTAAGTTTAGCACTCTGTGTTATGATCCCTTTTAGGCAACTAGTTCAAATGTAACTGAGCGCTTACAACAGCAATTTCTGCTAAACCTATGGTCGTTCAAAAACTAGTAATTCATAAACCAGTTAGTGCCCAATCAATGTTAATAATATGAAGCTTCATCAATCATGGTGTCATCCAAACTAAGTTGCAGAAAAAGCACTCATTCTGACTTAGACATCAATTGTTTTTAGTTTTCAAAAAAGGTCATCGACCACATCACTTAGTCACAGCTGTTCAACATAACCCATGTGGTAATAATTAGCTGTTTGTTGATTTAACCTTGTTCGAGTCTCTTATTAGACAGGAAACCTATAATTCCATCTGTAAAGTAAACTTCCGGTTCATTCCAGACTGACGCAAGCAATCCCTCTTCTCACACAAAGCATGCCGAGCATCACTGATTTGGCCGTCAGCCACCTGTATTTCTCCGCTTTTCATTTATTTCTTGTTTTAGCCTTTGGCCCTGCCTTTCAGCGTGATGAAGACAAAGATTTTAACGGCAGCGAGTCTCAGCGGCAGCAGTCAAGGGCACCCTTTCAATCCAATAACAGGCTAATTCACAGAAATCAGAAATGAAATTAAATGTTGTTTTTATCCGGTTTGTGTTTGCGCTTGCACATCATGACTTTCCTTTTACAGGGTGACACTACGTGTGTGTGTGTGTGTGTGTGTGTGTGTGTGTGGTTACAGTTTGTCGTGATTCTTGCCTAACCAAAGATGGGAAAAAAAGAGGCAGTGAGTATGGTGCAGTAATGATGTCTTTGCATGCAGTGCTCAGGGTGCACCAGATGACTCATACAAGAAGTTTTTTATCCTTTTTACTCATTTTTCACCCCGACAAACACTCTCTTTTGTAACCATCCAGCTCTCTCTCTTTCTTCCGTTTTCCTTTTTGGCAATGACCAAGATTTTCTTTAACGGTCTAAAGGCAAAGTATCAAGAATGTGAGTGAGGTTATGAGAAGGGTCCTTGTCCCCCATGTTTACTTACTCTATTGGTACTTTAATAAAATAATTTATATAGCACAATGTGTAAACATAATGTTTCCTGCTGTCTGTTAAAGTAGCCCATATACCTCTCCAATTTCATGGAATAGAGTGCTCAACAAATTGCTTTTCACAAAAGTAGTGATGGGCATTGTGCGCTGCAGGTATCATGTTGGTGGGGAGCATTCGGTTAAGTGTCAAGTGGCATGATTCTCCACAGGCTCTAAATACTTAATTCACTACCCTGAAGACATGACAATGGAGCAAGAACAGGCATTAAAGAGTAGGCTCATTCACAACATAATTTTGTAAAATGGTTGCACAGACCGGTCCTTCTTTAAGCTTCCTCCAGCGCGTTGATAAATAGAGATGAAGATACAGATGAAGTTGGCCACAGATGAATTTTTAGATATAAAACGGGCTGAGTGGAACCAAAAAGAGGAGTGGATCAGAACTCAGCTGGGCTGAAGTGAAGCGCCATGCATTAAATATTTCATACCTATGGTAAATGGACTGTGCTGTTCTATTTTATCAAGATACACAAAGCTCTTTACAACACAATCCGTGTCCTCATTTACCCATTCTTATAGCACTCTACTAGATCTATACAAAGAATAATCAGTGCTTTATCACATTCAAACACCGATGGGACACACATCAGAGGCAATGAAGAGTTCAGTGTCTTGCCCAGGGGCACTTCAGCATGTCATTGCTGGTGGAAACGAACCCCCAACTTTTGCGTTGGAGGACAACTGCTCTAACCACTCAGCCAGTACCTATCCCTCATGCCATGGCATTCACTAAATTGTTTTTCTAATGAAATAACTCACTTTAGCAATCCTCTTTGTGGTTGACTATATTTTAAAACTACCTACAAAGTTGATCTGCATCGTCATCGATATTCCCCTGATGATAAATCTGTCTGTTGTTTAACGCCAAGAGAGGGGTTCCACACTATTGTCATCAGTAGCCATTGTTGAAAGCGGTAGCTCCATGTTGTTTTACCCCCCCCCCCCCTCACACACACACACACACATCGGCCAGCAACCTCTGTTACCACCTTGCTCGGTGGCACAGGCGCATCAGAGGGGGGCTGTCCCTGACCTTCTCAATGGAGTGTCTTCTAAAAATAAACCAATGCGGCCAAAACACGTTTCAGTCCTGGATGGAGGAGTCTTGTGAATGAGTCTAGTGATCCTCATAGGAAATGGAATAAAATGAGAAGGAAACCAATGTACTGACCTCCACATCTGTACAGTATTAGGTATGCACCTGGTACAGTGTTTTAAGGTGCAGGCTTCAGCTGTATACTTATTTCTTAAAGTGTAAGATCTAGCCACTGCTGAGTTAGTTCCTTAATAAAAGGCTTATTTTGACCATCTGTAAATAAACTATGGAAACCCAGAATCTGTTGTATTCTATGCCCCAGTGCCGACTTGTGAGACATTGCAAGCTCAGTTGGCGGGGCCTCATTTTAACTCTGCAACACGCTGAAATATTTGTTCCACATGTTGCAGTTGTATGACAAAAACACACGTACAGTATTTTTTATTCCCACACCACCACCATAATGTGCACAATGTTGTCCTTATTTCTTGTAGGGGCATGCACCAAGTATTGTGTGATTGACCAAAACTTTATGGGCAAGTTTATGAGGAAAGGCGGCAGAACTATGCTTCTCCCGTTTCACTTTAAGTGCTTCACTGAGGAGCAGCTGCGGGTTAGGCAGTTAAAATACAGCTTTTTTTTTTTTTTTTTTTACAAACGCTCCAGCAAAACCTATAAAGGTAGTTAAATAAAAGAAGACAATTAAAGAGCTCATAGAAGGAGATAGCACATTTTTTTTGCATGAGACGTGGGTCTCTTGTCAGTTGCTGTGCTATAGGAGTGTGCTGGTGAAGATTCTCAGTCGTCCATGACATATTGAACGCCTTTTTTGATTTTATCTAGGAGTGTGTTTCAACTGTGCAATGCAGGGACACGTCATGAATGTTTGCTCGTCTGTTGGAAACAATGTCATTTTGTGACAAATTTGCAAATTAGTCCATTTTCTTGGTTAAGAACAGAAATATCAAATCTTCCTCCTCCAACTCCTCCATCAGCTGAAAGAAAACACCCATCTCTGCTAACTGTGACATCACTGTGTTGCTTGTGTTTGCACATGATGCTGCAGAGAGAAGATAGTGGGAGGGCTTACCACGAGTTTGGTTTTCTTTGCGTATAAAATGTCCATGCAAAAATTATGTCAATGCCACATGAGCCTTAACCACAACAGCCTTATGTTTGCATCTACGGTATGTTGCAGAGCTGTATTGCAAAATGGACTACTGTATTTTCCACCGTACCCGTCGCTTCGCCGTATAAGTTGCATCTACGCTATTATGCCTCACAGCTGATGTGTCACATTTATTACGCGTCACTGCTGACAACCCGGAAATGTGGGCCGAGTCCGGAAATGTGGGACGGTGTTGTGCCAAAAATCGAGTGGCTGCCAAATGGTGGTCGATGGGGCGTGCACTGTAGGACTTTAGAGTCAGAGTCAGAGTCAGAGAGAATTTATTGTCATTTGCACCGCATGTAGTACATGTGTTGAAAACGAGATTATGTACACAGGGTCCCAGTTACATCCAACAACAAATGCAAGAGAAATACAATAATAACATCTAGGATTAACTAAGAGAGACATCACATCAGCTAGTAATACACTAAGCCCTAATGTAGTAGAAAAACATCATTATAAACAGCAGCACGAACATGAGCAGATGGTCACAGATGAACGCAGCAACAAGAAACAGATCAGTATCAGTATGATGTGACATTTTGCAGTGTTTATTCTTATTATTTATTTATTCATGAGTCTGACAGCCTCAGGGTAGAAGCTGTTTCTCAGTCTAGTGGTTCTACATTTGATGCTCCTCAACCTCCGTCCCGAGGGGAGTGGTGCAAAGAGTGAGTGTGCTGGGTGAGTGAGGTCTTTCATGATGCAGGTGGCTCTTTTTCTGCATCTGGAGGTGTAAATGTCTGTGATGGTGGGGAGACTGACTCCCACAGACTTCTGTGCAGCCTTCACCACTCTCTGCAGAGCTTTTCTCTCTGCAACTGTGCAGCCTCCATGCCACACGTTGATGCTGGAGCACAGGACGCTCTCCACTGCACACCTGTAGAACGAGGTGAGGACTGGGCTTCTCAGACCGGCTCGTCTCAGCCGTCTGAGGAAGTAGAGTCTCTGATGACCTTTCTTGATCAGGCTGGTGGTGTTGTTGCTCCAGCTGAGGTTATCATTCAAGTGTACACCCAGGTATTTGTAGCTGGAGACCACCTCCACCGCAGATCCACCTATATACAGTGGGGTGTGGGTGTGTTTGTTCCTTCTGAAGTCCACAATCATCTCCTTCGTCTTCTTCACATTCATGTGAAGGTTGTTCTCTTTGCACCAGCTCTCCAGATGTTCCACCTCCTGTCTGTAGCTGGATTCATCATTATCTGTGATGCATCCCACCACAGCTGTATCATCTGCAAACTTAACAATATGACAGCCTGGATGTGTGGCTATACAATCATATGTGAGCAGAGTGAACAGAAGAGGGCTCAGCACACATCCCTGAGGAGAGCCAGTGCTGAGGGTGATGGTGGAGGAGGAGAAGTTGTGGATCTTCACGGACTGTGGTCTGTCTGTTAAGAAGTCTAAGACCCAGTTACAAATAGAGGGGCTTAGTCCAAGTGTGGATAGTTTGTCTATCAGAGTTTGGGGGATCATGGTGTTGAAGGCAGATGTGAAGTCCACAAAGAGCAGACGCACGTATGAGTCCTTCTGATCCAGGTGGGTGAGAGCAGTGTGGACCACGGAGGAGATGGCGTCCTCTGTTGATCGGTTCTCACGATATGCATATTGATGAGGGTCCTCGTTGATGTTGACGGCTGTCTTGATGTGGGACATGACCAGTTTCTCAAAACATTTAGCGACTATCGGGGTGAGGGCCACCGGTCTATAGTCATTCAGACCAGTCACTGTGGAGCTTTTTGGGACTGGGATGATGGTGGCGGTCTTCAGGCAGGTGGGAACTGACTCCAGTGCAAGTGAGGTGGTGAAGATGTCAGCCAGCACCTCACAGAGCTGGTCCGCACATTCCTTCAGAACTTTCCCTGGGATGTTGTCTGGACCCGTAGCTTTATGAGGGTTGATCCTTCTGAGACTGCCTCTCACTTCTGCTGCGGTCACTTTGAGGTGCTCCTCGTCTGGTGATGAGGTGAGTCTGGTGCTAGTTGGTCTGTTTGGATCATCAAAACGTGCATAAAACTTATTGAGGGCATCAGGCAGGGATGGGTCCCTGGGGCATTGTTTGCTTTTGCCCTTGTAGTCTGTTAAGCATTTGATGCCCTGCCACATGCTCCTTGGATCATGTGAGGTGAACTGTCCCTCGATCCTCTGTGCATACGCGGCTTTGGCCTTCTTTATGCCATCATCCAGTTCTCTCCTGCACTTTCTCAACTCCTCAGTGTCTTTAGACTTGAATGCAGTGTCCCTGGCTGCCAGCAGGGTGCGGACATCTTTATTTAGCCAGGGTTTTTGATTGGGGTAAAATTTAACACACTTTCTTATGGATACATTTTCAGCACATGTACTGATGTAACCCAGGACAGAGGAAGCATAAAGCTCCAGGTCAATTGAATTTCCATTCGTAGCTGCCTCTTTGAAGACAGACCAGTTTGTGTTTTCAAAGCAGTCCCTCAGCATGGGGGAACTATCTTGGCGCCACGATGTTATCACTCTTTGTTCTGGCATCGAACGTCTGAGTGGGGGGAGCTGTCTAGGGACCAATAGCAGGGAGCGATGGTCGGAAGCCCCGATCGGTGGGCGTGGCTTCGCCGTGTACGCCCCCTTCACATTCGTGTAGACCTGGTCTAATGTCTTATTTCCTCGTGTTTCTGTGAAAACGTGCTGATTGAAGGTTGGAAGGATGGCACGTAAATCCACGTGATTGAAGTCCCCGGAAACAATGAAAAACCCCTCAGGATATTTACACTGCAGCGAAGTGAGTAACTCATGAATTTCTTCCTGAGCGACTTTAGCATTAGCATCGGGTGCTATGTAAACATTGCTTATTATTATCGCTGAATAGTCGCGGGGGAGGTAATGTGGCCTACATCTTATTGTTAAAAGCTCCACAGCAGCTGAGCAGATCCTGCTGATAACGGCACAGTTCGTGCACCAGTCTTTGTTAACGTAAATACAGACACCCCCACCTCGCGTTTTCCCCGTAGTCTCGATGCTCCGGTCCGTTCTGAAAAATAGTTTATTATCCAACTCGTAAACAGAGTCAGGAGTGTCTTCATTGATCCATGTTTCCGTGAGACAAAGCACCGAACATCTCCTCATCTCCCCAGACGTTGTTACTCTCAGACGAAGCAGATCCATCTTGTTGTCGAGCGAACGCACGTTAGACAGAAATAAAGCCGGCATCGGGGGTTTACCGGTTTTAGCGTCTGCTCGTAGTCTCGTCATGATTCCTGCTCGACAGCCACGTTTTTTCCCTCGAGAGCACCTCTTTCTCTTCTTTCCTCCGCGCATCTGCTTCCAGAAAGATGATCTAAGCAGATCCAATCTTCCGAGTTCTGATTTGAGTTCGTTGCTGATTTCAGCTGTGCCTTGTGGTAAATCCGCTCCAATTCTCAACAGCTCAGTTCGGCTATAATTCACCCGCAAAAAACGCGCAGAGTCAGGTACAAAAACACTATTAAAACTACTAAAAACTGGGGATGTTTAACAAGAATTTAACAAGATTAACACTAAAAACAATTATTTGTTTGCTTGAAATTATAGCAAAGATGTGTCTCAGCCTAACTTTTCCTTAATAAATGCACTTTGACGGTCAAATCAGCTGCATTTCACAAGACGATATGCAGAAACATGAACGTGCAGAGGGTGACTCGTGCATTTCTTCGACACTTAACATGATAAACACCTAAAACAATTATTTGTTAGCTCAACTCTATAGCAAAGGTTTGTTTCAGACTAACTTAATAAATGCACTTCAATGGTAAAATTAGCTGCATTTCGCCGAGGCGGCGCAGCAAAATGAAGCTAATTTGATGGTTGCTCCAGGCAGAAGACAGTGGCTGACTATGGCAAGCAGATTGCGTCATTAATAGTGACTTTTACCTATTACATGACACAATGGCATGCCATATTACTCAAGTGGCATCTAGCGGCTGAAAACGGTTGTGTTCAATATTTTCAGTCTGAATGAATGTAAACGATCATATCTCTGCCAAAAATTTGGTTAAATATGAGAAAAAATACAAAAATGTGTCACTTTGGCGTATAGGTCGCAGGACATGCAAATTGTGCAACAAAAAAACACGACTTATAGGGTGAAAAATACGGTAGCCATAAACTTACCATACTATACCATTTTATTTATAGAGCACTTAAAACAGCGACAAGGCCAACCAAAGTGCTGTACAAGCAAACAAACAACAGGCAACACAGAGTCAGAGTCAGAGAATCTTTGTCATGTGCACCGCATGTGGTACATGTGATGAAACGAGATTATGTACACAGGGTCCCAGTTACATCCAACAACAAAATGTAAGAGAAAAACAGTAATAACATCTAGGATATAACTAAGAAAAACATCAACTAGAAATACACTAAGCACTAATGTAATAGAAAAACATCATTACAAACAGCAGCACGAACATGAGTCTGTATGAGCAGATGGTCACAGATGAACACAGCAACAAGAAAACAGATCAGCATCAGCATGATGTGATATTTTGCAGTGATTATTCTTATTATTTATTTATTCATGAGTCTAACAGCCTCAGGGTAGAAGCTGTTCCTCAGTCTAGTGGTTCTACATTTGATGCTCCTCAACCTCCGTCCTGAGGGGAGTGGGGCAAAGAGTGTGTGTGCTGGGTGAGTGGGGTCTTTCATGATGCAGGTGGCTCTTTTCCTGCATCTGGAGGTGTAAATGTCTGTGATGGTGGGGAGACTGACTCCAACATCTTCTGTGCAGCCTTCACCACTCTCTGTAAAGCTTTTCTTTCTGCAGCTGTGCAGCCTCCATGCCACACGTTGATGCTGGAGCACAGGATGCTCTCCACTGCATAGACAGTGCATTGGCCACATAGGCCGTTAAACTCGGGATAACTTGAGTACAAAGTGGCTAGCATGATGGATTCAGAGAGTTTTGGGGACAATTAAAAGCAGAAACTCTCTGAACAATAAATGTATTTCCCCAGTCTGCAAGTTCAGGCCTGAAGAAATAGCTGAATTGTAAAATCCTTCAGTGCCCTTGGGTTGGTGCAGGAATCACAAAGGCAGAGGCTGTTGCCTTTGATGCTATTACCATAATGCCTTTCTGATGCTAATGCTAAGTGCCTCAGACCAGCCGTTGCGTTACACAGCCCACAGCCGTGATGGGTTTACACGGCTGCTGATCGCTCGCGCCCTCGCTCCTCTGTCTAACATTCTGTCTGTTTCGCCTTGGCTCAGCAACACTCATTCACCTTCTCAATGAGGGTCAGGAGGCAGACCTCCCCCGTTCCTGTTTCCTTCTGTTGCCCTGGTCACCATGGAAACACCACTCCCAGTGGCGTCACCCACCCCGAGTCCCTCCTTTCTGGACAATGCCTCGTTGCTCTTGTCGTGTCTTTGCAAGTGCCATTTGGTAAATGTTGAAGTGTGTTTGTGTGCTGACGTGTGTTAGTGAACTCAAAGACACGGACGTGAACTCTACCACAGCCTTACTTCTACGTTCATCCAATAACTCTAAAAATCTGTACAAATACACAAAATAAGTGAGCCAGAAGACAAAACGACAACAAAGGCCCAGCACGACCGTCGTATCGTCTTGACCTACACAGAAGTTTTGTTGAACATGTGTCTGGGGATGAATGTGAGTGTAGTCTATAATTGGATGATAAAGACACTAAATGAAGACTATAAATTAGCCTAATGATGTCTGCTACACGATGCAGCCTCCACATGCCAACAGCAACAACAAAACCATTGCACTTAAAGAAAAAAGCAGCACAGATGGCAGCTGAAAGATGAAAAACATTATTTGCATCAGCGCTTTATGACCCCACTGCTGGCACGTGTGATTTACTCCTCTGTTCTCCTCTCTTCCCATTTTGGATCACTGTTTTCATCTGCAGCCAAGGCAGATTTGCTTACAAGCTGCAAGAGCGAGAGGAGAGACAGGAAGAGGAGGTGGGGGGAGGAGAGGGCTGTTAAAAAATGTCCCTCCTGGTTTAATTATCTGAGAGAGCCCCACTGCTTTCCTCTGGTCGTTAAATGTTAATGATAAAAATGTCTACGGCTATGATATGTGTGTGCGGACAACAAAGAGCGGGCGCAGCAGCAGAGCTGAGCGTGGAACAGTCCCACTGTGATGTTTGAACCTTACGTATCACACCCTCGAAAGATAAAATCAAACATTTTCATCGTTTGCTGCGAGTGTTTTATTACACAAGCCTCTGCACCGTTCAAACTATGATTTATAGTAAACCTGCGCAGAACTTGTGTGTGTGATTAAAGGTTTTAAGTTCCTCTTTACGTGAGGCATGAGAAGACGATCAGTAGAGATTCTCACGTTTTTAAACCCACTGTGATGTTGGTGATCACCTCAGGCTGTTTGGGCCTGAGGCTGTGAACCTTTGCTAAATGAACACAACCTCTGGAGAGCTGTTTGTTTGTTTGTTTGTTGAAAATGCCACAGCAGACATCTTTAATTTTTGTAGAGTAAAATAACACAAAACACACAGCCAAGGGAATTAACACTGACTATAAACACCTAAATATTTGTTAAATCTGAAAATGAAGCAGGGCAGTGATCATTAATTGATGACCCCTGAGTGAAAATGTTTCGATAAATCATTCTGTCTAACTGGTGAAGTATTACACAAAGTAGTTCCCTTTATCAGTCAGGTTCACTCGGTGCAACACTATTGCTATGGGAATTGCACCCCCGCGCGATTACCTGAAGGAATACATTCACACCTTTACAGCAGTGGGTGTCAGCGTCACCTCAGAGGCCCCGCCCTCTGGGTACTTAAGACGCTAGCGCCCATCCATCGGTCTCTTTTTGCCCTTCACCTCGCTTAAACCTGAACTTCATGGGACTTCTCTGTAGACACATCGATCCTCAGAGGTGAGCTCGCTCCCTACGCTGAGCGTACAGAGAAATTTCCTGCGTATTGCTGGGCAGGCGAAAGCTAGTCCAACGCATTTTTCCTTAACCTCAAAGTTTTCTTCTCTCTCTCACCGCAGCTGCTTCGTTCGACAGCGCTAACTGCGTCACACCGCTACACTGCTAACAGGTAGTAGGCTAGCCAGCGAAAGCGACGCGACGGAAGAGACATCTCGGACAAGGATTTTAAGACAACTTGCTCTTTTCTTCTCGGCCATGGCTCCCGAGAAGGGAAAGCAAAAACCCAGATTTCCAAAAAAGGCCAGCAGGACAGCGAGTCCCAGCTCGTACGCCTGCCCTAGCGGCTGCGGATATTCCCTATCGACGACGGACACCCACAAGGCCTGTCCTGTCTGCCTGGGGAAGCTGCACGCAAAAACGGTGTTGGACGCCCCCGACTCCTGTCCACACTGCAGCCAGATGCTGGAGGCGGTGAGGAGACGCCACGTGGATATCGTGGCCAAAGCCATGGGCGCCGTTGCGGCACCAACAGACCCGGATCTCACAGAAGCTCTCACTCCCACGCCGGAGCTTGAGAGCATGGATCTGGAGGACAGTGGACAGGTCGAATGGGGGGACAGCCCGGACATGGCGGCTCCCGTCGGGGACTCGACAGCTGAATTTGACACTCGAGGCATGATGAATGCGGATGAGATCTCGCTAACAGCCTCAGGTGAAATTTCTGGTGATGAAGCTGACAACAAGTATGAAGGAGAGGAAGAAGACCTCTCACAGAACCCGGCGCCAGTGCTACCAGAGACAGATACATCGATCCCCGCCCTGTTCAACTTGTGTCACAGAGCGGCGGACACGTTGCAGATCGCGTGACCAGAACCTCCACCTCGTCAACAGGTTACGAGGTTGGCAGGGAATTATTTTTATGCCAAGCAGCAGTCGACAACGAGGCACAGGATACCCAACTTACCGGATTTCCTCACGGAGCTTACTCGCACCTGGGCTGAACCCAAGGCTCCCATGCTGCAACCGCTCTCCCAGTTCCTCGACGTGGCTGGAATGGAAGCAGCGGGAATGGCCAACATGCCACAGATGGAGGACACACTGGCGTCTCACCTGGTCCCCCAGATCTTCTGGAACAAAACCAACTTTGCCAGCAAAGCCTGCCGTGCTTCAGCTGCACAGCTCGAAAAGTGTTACAGAGGTCAGGGGCCTCGCGGCATGTGCAATGAATGCCTCCGCCATGATGCAGGCGTACCTGGCAGAGAAGCTGCAGGAGCTCCAGGTGACAACAGACAAACAAACTGCGGCTGAGGTGCTGGAGGAAGCCCGCAGGGCCATTGACTTTGTGTTCTGTATGAGGCAGCCATTGCACAGGGGAGATGCATGGCTGAAGTGGTCATCGCCCAGCGTCATCTGTGGATGACCCTGACGGACCTTCCAGAAGGTCAGCGGTTCCCCTTTTTGCACCACTCGATCGAGCCGACGGGACTCTTCGGGAGGGCTCTGGACCGGATCCAGAGCAGGCTGGAGCAGAGGCGAAAACAGGCTGAAGCCCTCCGTGAGGGGATGCCAAGGAAAACTTTTGCCCCCCCCCCAGGGACACCAGCGGGAGCAGACCCGTGCAGCCTCGACACCGCTCAGCCACACGTCGTCCCCCGCAGAAGAGACCAGCTTATGACTGGGAGCAACGGCAAATACCCCTAGCAGGTCCACCTCAGGCCGGTCAGTCCTGGAGCAGGAACAGATTCGTTCCTCGCCAAGCGGTCCCGCCGAGAACCTAATCGACAAACCGTGATGGGAGACAGAAGCGGGCCTGACGAAGCGGGCCCTCTTCACAGTTTTACTGGTTCGTCCGCCCAAGGGGTATGGGAACCTGGCTATTTCTGCCCAGACTTTATTTGTAAAAGACTACGAAAAGCTGGTGACATTAATGTATGCACGAAACATGAGTGTTCTGCTATGTGTGAAATAAAGACAAAATGTTATTGCGCAAAACACAAAATAAAAGTACCAAAGAACAGTTTGCCCTGGTTCTTGACTCAAAAAAATAGAAAAAGATGAACAACAACATAGCAACCTTTTAAAGACAGTCGCTATGAAGGGAGAGGGCTGCCACCCCCCCTCCCTCGCGGCGCATGGGGTGCCAGGTTAGAACAATGAACCCCAGCAGGGTGCCCCGGGACTGTCTGCAGCAGACAGACCTTGCGGCATCCGCGGGCGGGCAGACCGGCTCACACACGGCCAGATGAGGGG
>JBBPBX010003035.1:63862-77034 GCA_038048925.1 Garcialebias charrua | reverse complement strand
TGTTTGGATCTTCAAAACGTGCATAAAACTTATTGAGGGCATCAGGCAGAGATGGGTCCCTGGGGCATTGTTTGTTCTTGCCTTTGTAATCTGTTATGCATTTAATACCCTTCCACATGCTCCGTGGGTCTTGTGAGGTGAACTGTCCCTCGATCCTCTGTGCATACATGGCCTTGGCCTTCTTAATGCCATCCTCCAGTTCTTTCCTGCTCTTTCTCAGCTCCTCTGTATCTCCGGACTTGAATGCAGTGTCCCTGGCTGCTAGCAAGGCGTGGACTTCTTTATTTAACCAGGGTTTTCGGTTCGGGTAAGATTTAACATATTTTTTTATGGATACATTTTCAGAGCATGTGCTGATGTAACCCAGGACTGAGGAAGCATAAAGTTCCAGGTCAACTGAGCTCCCATCAGTAGCTGCCTCCCTGAAGACAGACCAGTTTGTCTTCTCAAAACAGTCTTTCAGCATGGGGGTACTATCTTGAAGCCAAACTCTTATCTCTCTTTGTTCCGGCTTGGAGCGCCTGAGTGGGGGAAGCTGTCTTGGGGCCAACAACAAAGCACAGAGAAGTACAGGTCACAGTGTGAACTAGTCCTGCATGCGAACAGGTCTACAAAGGCTCTTCCATATTGTGACCAAATCTGATCCACGACCCGTGGGTTCAGCCTCCATTCTGATGCCAAGAGAGGCCCTCCGCTCCGTAGTTCAGTTCGCCCGGGATATGAGTCGCCCTAAGTGACAATATTCTTGGGGCACACCACGTGAGCAGTTTTTGTGTCAGACCGAGGAGGGCTCGGGATCTTGTCCCTCCTTCCCTGTTGATGAAGGACACCGTGGTCCTGTTATCCGATTTCACTAGGACATACTGCCCTGCAATCAGACCTTTTCCAAAAAAGTATTTCACTGACAGGAATATGGCCCACAATTCTAGGAAGTTGATGTGTAATCTCGATTCCTGTTGTTTCCAAAGGCCTTGGGCATTCTGATTTCTGCAGACTGCCCCCATCCTGTTTTTGATGCGTCTGTCGTCATAACTACACTGGATGACACCCGTCCCAATGGGACCCCTTCTGTGAACACGGACGGGTCCCTCCATGGTTCTACGGCCTTTAGCCATTCTGAACCTATCCGAATTTTCCCTACTCGCCTAAACGGGACAGGATGTGTCTGTTTGTTTAGCCATATTTGCAAGGCCCGCATTTTCAACAGTGCGTGTGGCACACAGGGTATGGCCGCAGCCAAGAGGCGTTTGCATGTCTTTAGGGGAACCTGCTGATCCAGTCTAAACTTTGCCAGGCAATGGCATATTAAAGAAATGCGTTCCTCTGAGAGCCATGCTCTGTATCGGGTGGTGTCGACCTACACTCCCAGAAATACGGTAATCCGTGATGGAGTCAGGTCGCTCTTTTGCAGGTTTATGACAAAACCGAGAGCCTCCAGATGAGAGATCACACTGCGTGAGTACGACTGAGCCTGCATTTTGCTTCCAGCCAGAATCAGGAGGTCATCCAGGTAATTCATAAATCTGACCCCTTGACTCCTGAGAGGGGCCAATGCTGCATCCAGGCATTTTGCAAATGTGCGCGGAGCAGTCTTTAAACCGAAAGGTAAAGCCTTGAATTTGTATGCTTTCCCTTCGAATGCGAAACTGAGGTATTTTCTGTGTCTCCTCCACACGCTCATGTGGAAATAAGCATATTTTAAATCCACGGTGCATGCGTAGTCTCCTGGTCTCACAGACCGGAGGATCTGCCGCAATGTGAGCATCTTGAACTTGAATGTTTTTATTCTCTTGTTCAATGTCCTGAGATCGAGGATCGGCCTCAGGGACTGGTCTCTCTTGGGTACCAGGAAGTACTTGCTACAGTGACCGGAGCGCAGTTTATGTTTTGGGACAACACTTATTACTCCTTTCTGCAGCATCGTTGATACCTCCTCCCTCAGTACGTGAGCGCGTGCTGGGTTGATGTTTGACTGTAGCACCCCCATGAAGGGGAGCGGTCCTTTGAGGAACAGCAGCCTGAGCCCGTGACGTACAGTCGTCATGATCCAAGCGTTTGGTAGACACGCCCTCCAGGCTTGCGCGTGCACCGTGAGCCTGGAAGGCATGTTTAGCTGTTGTTTGTTTTGTGTGTGCCAAGGAGGGGTGGCCTTTGACCCCTCTCACGTGCTCCAGAGCGAGCTGGTCCGTCCGACAGAGGACACTGTAGCCATTTACGCATTGGCCGGCCCTCCCCGGCTCTCCCAGCTTCTAACCCGGGTTCGGCGTCTTCGCATTTACCTTTTCCGCCCGGGATCCACCCTTGTTCTGGAACCATCTTCACCGTGGTTCCATCGAGCCGAGCCCGACAGGGCTAGTTTCACGTCATGTACTGCTCACATTTGATTCGTTGTTTGCAGCAGGGGCGGGACTCATTCAAACAACCTCAGCGCGAGGGTTGAATTTCATTCAAATTTAACTACAGAAACGAGAAACCCCTAAAACAATTGTTAGCTGAATTAGTGTTTCTGATATTAGCTGGATATATATATATTAGTGTTTCTGCGTTTAATTTTTGTTAATAACTGATCACAAATCAGCTTATGTTACAACGTAAATAACACGAAGCGCACACCCATTTCCGCCTTTCAGCGCGACCTGAATGTCATTAAACAGCATTAAACAATAACTAATATTGTCTAACTGTTGCGCGCAGCCAGGGTTTTAAAATATAACGAATAATCTCTAACTTTTACGTGCAGCTAAAATGTCAAGAGGAGTGATTGCTATATGGGCAAGTTGGACACCTGAAAATTCAGTCCGTCCAGATAGCTCAACGAGTTAATGCGTTGTCGTTTTGACCGGGAGAAGTGGGTTCGCTTCCCGCCTGGGACAAAGTTATTTTACTTTTTTTTTCTCTTTATTCACATTTTCTTTTAAATAAAAAGGAGTTTGTTAACCAAACAAACTCCTTTTTATTTAAAAGAAAATGTGAATAAAGAGAAAAAAAAAGTAAAATAACTTTGTCCCAGGCGGGTTTGTTAACCAAACAAACTCCTTTTTATTTAAAAGAAAATGTGAATAAAGAGAAAAAAAAAGTAAAATAACTTTGTCCCAGGCGGGAAGCGAACCCACTTCTCCCGGTCAAAACGACAACGCATTAACTCGTTGAGCTATCCGGACAGACTGAATTTTCAGGTGTCCAACTTGCCCATATAGCAATCACTCCTCCTGACATTTTAGCTGCACGTAAAAGTTAGAGATTATTCGTTATATTTTAAAACCCTGGCTGCGCGCAACAGTTAGACAATATTAGTTATTGTTTAATGCTGTTTAATGACATTCAGGTCGCGCTGAAAGGCGGAAATGGGTGTGCGCTTCGTGTTATTTACGTTGTAACATAAGCTGATTTGTGATCAGTTATTAACAAAAATTAAACGCAGAAACACTAATATATATATATCCAGCTAACAATTTTTTTTTTGCCGAGTCTCCTCTCTTAAAACACGAACACTCCACCCACGTGAAGAGAGCACCCCACCCACTTCCAGAGAACTGCCCACCCACTTCAAGGCGGCTTTGCGGCAAATGCGTAATGAACGCGGGTGGCCCAGAGCCACCCAGGGGAGCCCCGGGCCATTGAGGGCCGGCCAATGCGTAAACGGCTTATGAGGTCTGACTGCCTCAGGCAGAGCTTGCGCGTCCTGCTGCGGTTCATAGCCTGACCTAGCAGTTTGTGTTTCACAAAGGAGGGGCTTGAGTCAAGAACCAGGGCAGACTATGCTTTGGTACTTTTATTTTTGTGTACGGATGAAAAAATGTTTGTTTTTATTTCACACACAGTAGATGAATCATGTTTTGTGTACACACACGTGTCACCAGCTCCTCGTAACGTTTTACAAATAAAGCCTGGGTTCAAAAAGTTCAGTTCCTGTACCACTTGGTCGGCAAACCTGTAAAAAAACCCTGCTCTGCTGGTGATGTTTGACCTCTCAGCAGCTTTTGACACCGTCGATCATCAGGTACTAATCAACCGTTTGTCTCAGCAGGTTGGCCTCCAGGGAGCTGTGCTTGAGTGGTTCAAATCTTACCTGTCTGGGAGAACTTTTTCTGTCATGATAGGTGATCTGTCCTCCTCTTCCTCAACCCCTCTGACCTTTGAGTGGTTCAAATCTTACCTGTCTGGGAGAACTTTTTCTGTCATGATAGGTGATCTGTCCTCCTCTTCCTCAACCCCTCTGACCTCTGGCATACCACAGGGATCTATTCTAGGGCCAGTCCTCTTCTCTCTTTACATGCTGCCAGTAGGATCAATCATTACACATCATAACCTGTCTTTTCACATGTATGCAGACAATTTACAAATCTATCTGCCAGTCACTCCCAACCCCTCACTCAGTTCAAACACTCTTGTCAACTGCTTAAATGACATTGGCGTAGTGGTAATGGCAGTCGTCCCCCAATCGGAAGGTTGGCGGTTCGAATCCCGGTTCCCCACACCATAAGTCGTTGTGTCCTTGGGCAAGACACTTAACCCCGAGTTGCTCCCGGTAGGACTGGAAAGCACCTTGCATGGTAGTCTGCCGCTACCGGTGTATGAATGTGTGTAACATTCAATGTGTGTAGCACTTTGAGATTTTCACTAATGAAAAGTGCGTTATAAATTGAATTCATTATTATTATTATTAAGCACAGGCTCTCTCAAAACTTCCTCCACCTAAACACAGATAAAACTGAATGCATTTTATTTGGTGCACCTGATGACACCAGCAACATCCTTCCCAGTCCCAGTGTTGGTTTTCCCCTCCCCCACTTCAACCCGGTGGTCAGAAATCTTGGAGTGCAGCTTGACTCCAACTTAAAGTTTGATAAACAGATCAGTTCTGTTGTCAAGACCAGCTTTTTCCAGCTCCGTCTGCTCTCCAAAGTCAAGTCATTTCTCAGCCGTGGTGATCTGGAGAAGGCCATCCATGCCTTTGTGACCTCCAGACTTGATTATTGTAATGCTTTGTATGTTGGTATTAATCAATCCTCCATCTCCCGTTTACAGCTTGTACAGAACTCTGCCGCGCGCCTTTTGACCAACACACGAAAATATGAACACATCACTCCTGTCCTGTCCTCTCTACACTGGCTCCCGGTT
Source organism: Garcialebias charrua (assembly GCA_038048925.1). NCBI lineage: Eukaryota > Metazoa > Chordata > Actinopteri > Cyprinodontiformes > Rivulidae > Garcialebias > Garcialebias charrua. The sequence goes on along the minus strand of JBBPBX010003035.1, from coordinate 71,913 downwards.
CAGTTCAGGATACAGTTCAAGCTGCTGCTGTTTGTTTTCAAAGCTCTGAATGGACTTGCACCTCTCTACATCTCAGAACTTTTGAAAGCCCATCAGCCCAGCAGAGCTTTACGATCTGCCAGTCAACACCTGCTGGAGGTGCCTCGCTCAAGGTACAAACAATGGGGAGACCGGTCATTTTCTGTTGCCGGCCCAAAAGCCTGGAACAGTCTCCCCCTTGAGCTGCGTGCCACCTCTGATCTGACTCTGTTCAAAACCAGACTGAAGACCCACTTGTTCAAAAAAGCTTTCAGTGTGTAACTTTTATTACTTTTGGTATTTTAGTATGTAGCATTTTTATTTCCATTGCCTTCTTTTATTGCTGTTGTTTCTTATTCTATTTTCATTGATTTATTGTTCCAGTTTATTCATCTTTTTATCCTGTTAAGCACCTTGGTCAATGCAAGGCATTGTAGGAAGGTGCTATACAAATAAAGTTTATTATTATTATTTATTAAAAGTGTGATGTCGTCCCATTTCATCAGGCCCGGATCGGCTTCCTGCCTTGGTTTACCGAAGAGGTTCTCGGTCGGGCCGCCTGGCGATGAAAAGGCTCCCCGTCGCAGGAAGGTCTCTTCTGCGGGTGGCGACGTGTGGCATCCCTGGGGGGGGCAAAACCCTTTCTTGGCAACCCCTCATGGAGGGCTTCTGCCTGTTTACGCCTTTGCTCTAGCTTGGTCTGGATGCGCTCCAGATCTCCCCCGAAGAGTCCCGTCGGCTGTTGTAGAAAAAGGGACCTCTGGTCTTCCGGGAGGTCCGTCACAGTCATCCACAGGTGGCGCTGGGAGACGACCATTTCCGCCATAGATCTGCCCTGTGTGATGGCTATTGTCCCCATCATGCAGAGCACGAAGTCAGAGGCCCTGCGGGCCTCCTCCAGGGGCCTCTTCCGCGGCCTGTTTGTTTGTCGTTACCTGGAGCTCCTGCAGCTTCTTTGCCAGGTACGCTTGCATCATGGTCGAAGCGTTCATAGCGCGTGCCGCGAGGCCCTGAGCTCGGTAACACTTATCGAGCTGTTTCGCCAAAGCGCGGCAGGCCTTGCTAGGCAGTGCTGGTTTCACGCCTGCTGTTGCGGGGGTCAAATGAGATGCCAGGGTCTCCTCTATTTGCAAGGCGCTGACGAGTCTTGCTGCCTCCATCCCGGCGACATTCAGGAATGAGAGAGCGGTAGCATCATGGGAGCTCTGGGCTCAGTCCAGGAGCGTGTGAGGTCCATCAGGAAATCCGGAAAAATTGGCATTCTTTGTCTCGTTGTCGGCTGCTGTTTCACGTAGAAATAAATTCCTGCAAGCCTCGTAACCTGTTGGCGAGACGTGGGGTCTGGCCATGCGACCTGCAGTGCGTCCGCAGCCCACAAGTCGAACAGAGCAGGGACCGAGGCATCCATTTCCGGCAGTACTGGCGCCAGGTTTTGGGAGGAGTCCACACTTTCCCCCTCGTAACCGTACTCAGCGTCTTGGTCAGATACTTCGGGCGTCGAGTCCCCGACTGGGACTGACGTGTCCAAACCATTTCCACCCCCGACCTGACCGCTGCATTCCAGGTCTGTGTTCTCGAGCTCCGGTTCGGGAGCGAGTGGTTCTGTTGGGCCTGTGGCCTTCCGCACCGCAGCCTCGCCCATTACTTTAGCCACGGCGTCCATGCGGCGCTTTCTCACGGCCGCCGGCATCCGGCTGCAGTGTGGGCAGGAGTTGGGGGATCCCAGCGCTGTTCTCGCGTGCAGAATACCCAGGCAGCCAGGACAGGCCTCGTGGGTGTCCGTCGCCAACAGGGAGTATCCGTAGCCGCTGGGGCAAGGGCGCGAGCGAGGGCTCGTTGCCTTGCTGGTTTTCTTTGGAATCTTGGTCTTCCGTTTTCCCTTCTCGGGGGCCATGTCCGAGAAGCATCGAGGTTGTTGATTTAAATTCTTTTGTTCGAAGATGTCCTCTTCGTCGCGTCGCTTTTGCTGGCTAGCCTCCTACTTGATTAGCAGGTTAGCGGTGTGACGGAGTTAGCGCCGTTGAGCGAAGCAGCTGCGGAAAGAGAAGAAAAGCTTTGAGGTTAAGTAGAAAACGCTGGACTAGCTTTCGCCAGTCCAGCAATACGCAGGAAATTTCTCTGTACGCTCAGCGTAGGGAGCAAGCTCACCTCTAGTCGAGCGATGGGACAACAGAGAAGTCCCACGAAGTTCAGGTTTTAGTGAGGTGAAGGGCAAAAAAGAGAAAGTATGATGGGCGTCCGTATCTTAAGTACCCAGAGGGCGGGGCCTCTGGGGTGACGCTGACGCCCCCTGTCGTAAAGGCGTGAATGTATTCCATCAGGTAATCGCGCGAGGGCGCAATTCCCATAGCAATAGTGTTGCACCGAGAGACCTGACTGATAAGGGAACTTTAATGACATCTACCTTCAGTCTGTGTCTGTCCACTCACTTCCGAAATGTCCAAATTAAAATGACCAAACAAATGGAACGTGCCTCAGAAAATCCCCAAGATGTACGGTAATCCATTCAGACAAAAGTCTGGTTTCTCGAGACATGAACCAAGCCATCATGTAAGGCAAGCATCCTGACCAAGTCCAGATTAGCCGCCGACATCTTCCTTTTATGTGGATAGACCAGGAACCAGCCAATTCTAAAAAGCAGGAACCAGTTATCATAAATCCAATTAAATATGCATCCTTAAAGGGGACCACACATTCAAAATTCACTTTTTAATGTTTTTTTACTCAACTTTGGGTATTTACTTCATAAAAAAACAGTCCAAAGGCCAAAAAAATGCACCCAGTGGTTTATTTACTCTAAGTAGATTTATTTTACTGTGATAAAAACGGCTCGTTTTTGAAATAAACTGGAAGTCAATCGCGCTTGTGACGTCACAGGCGCGAGGACAACCCACCCCAACCTGAGTCCAGCCCCTCACCTAGCAACCCCTGGTTAGGCTCAACCCACTTCTGTATTAAACACATGACTGTTGTTTTTCATGATTTCATCTCATCTTTTGTTTATATGTTATTAATTTCATGTGTACAGCACTTTGTTGCAGCTGTGGTTTTTTAAATGGCTTTATAAATAAAGTATAATTGTTATTTTTATGTTTTAGTTCAATTTTTAGTGTATTTGCGATCGCTCCAAACGCGCAGCCGGCAAAAATTAAACGAGCAGACCCCCGACGTAGGGACCGGCGTCAACGAGCCCCTCTTCTGGCGCGATGGAGCGGAGCTTCAACTGTGCAGCCTCGCAGCAGCCTGGCAGAAGCCTCGCAACAGCGAGGACCTTCTCTTTACCGATTAATTTACGGGAGACACTTGGTGAACTTTGTGTGTCTTGACTGGAACAGCGATAACTCTCAAAGTCTCCGCGTGCAACGAGCGGAGCTGGCGAAAACCGGAAGAGGAACAAGCTAACATTAGCATCGGATTCGGGTGGTCTCATGCTAAAAGGAGCAGCTAATTGCGGCGCGCTCAGACGGGTTTCGGTAAGTTATCTTAAGCTAACACTAACAGTAAGTCAAATGAGTAATAAAAAACGAGCTAATTTTAAAACAACAACACATTACAGATACTGGCTGTGCAGAGGGCGTAAACAGATCGTTGAAGGGCGTGGACTTCAGAACTTCTATCAGAAACCGGTCGTTCAAAACGAAAGTTAAAACTGGCAGAATTAAAAAGGGTATAATTAATTATCTAAGAATTATTTTGTGTATTAAAATGAATTAATATTGTCAAGATAGCACACAGACATAACATAAAATTTTTAAATACTTACATGTGGTCCCCTTTAAAGACCGTGTAAAGTGAATTTCAACATTTTCTTCAATAAACATTATAAATGTCGTAATTGTAATCTTGTAAATGAGTAAAAAGTCTCAAAATTGTAGCTCAATTAATTTTGGAGTTATAGATCAAACTGTGTATAAACACATTTCTCTTTCAGGATTTTTTAGGCGTGGTTTAAATGTGACCGCGTTTCGTCACGCGGTCACAAGCCCCACCCCCTGCAGCTCCAGCCGTTATAAATGCGTTCTTCGGTGGAGCCGTTCACTCGCTACCGACCGTCTCCCTCCAGTACTGGCGTGCTGCTGGAGCGACCACATGCCACCTGCACCTCCGCGCACCTCCCCCCCCCCCCCGCGCGCGCGCGCGTGCGTGTGTGTGGCGATCAGACCCCGCATGCATGTGACCGGGTCGCGCGCGCGTGTGTGTGTGAGTGAGAGGCGATCAGACCCCGCATGCATGTGACCGGGTCGCGCGCGCGCGTGTGTGTGTGTGTGTGTGTGAGTGAGAGGCGATCAGACCCCGCATGCGATGTGACCGGTCGCGCGCGCGTGTGTGTGTGTGTGTGTGGCGATCAGACCCCGCATGCGATGTGACCGGTTCGGACCGCGAGTCCGCTCATCTTCTAAAATAGCGCTGATTATAACAGCGGAGTTATGTGTCCTCAACTTTAAAAACATAACCAGAGTTGTTAGTGCACTAAAAACAGCGTAACTCTTGGAAAAAGGAGCTGCTGGAAGCCAGAACTCAGATAAAAACAGAGCAGGTGATCTCTGCTTCCCCCGTATGCCTCCCCACACAGCTCAGCTCTGAAGGGGGCTGGACATGGCGCAGTACAGCGCTGAAATCACGCCCACGTGCGACACGCCCCCAGCGTTCTAGAGCAAGGCAAAATCATGTTTTTTCATGATTTTTGAGACTTAATTTTATAAGGAAATCAATGTTTTTAATCAGTCAGATTTATATGGGTGATTAATAACACATATTTATGCCGTGTGACAAAATAAAAACACAAATTTAATTTCACTTTACACGGTCTTTAAAATCCACAGAGGACAGCAAAGATAGACACATCATCAAGTCTTCGAAGTCGATGAGATATCCAGCTGTGTGCATGCCAACAGGGCAAATCGGCTCGCCTACAGCCTGTCTTCTTGTTGAAGAAATGTTATCAGTTGTGTTGAGGGACCAACTGACCAAATTGAAGTCCATAGTTATGATTCGGAAGATTTTGAAGAAGAGAGGCTCTCAGACAGTTTCACAGACAAGACAAAGCAAAAGCAAAGCGGAGACCGAGAGGAGACGTCCGCCCTTGAGAAGAGCAAGTGTTGAATGGTAAAATAGTGGAGTAACAACCAATAGCTTCCATTTTCTACTCTTTGCTTTTAATTTAGACTTTTGCTCATTTTCAGTTAGCCTTTTGTTGGCTTTTAGCTCACTTTTTCCTACACTTAGAGTTTAACTAACTTTTGTATTATTTAGTTGTTTTTTTAGCATATTTGGCTACAGCTTTGCTCCATTTAGTTTTTTATTAATGTTCTCCTTCAGTTTAGTTTCAGTTCGTTCAGCAAATTTTCAGCATTCTTGCAGGCGTCAGCAGTCCCACTGCGTTTTCACAGAATGTGCAGTTTCTCTGGTTACTGTCAAACACTAGATGTACATTTTCAGAATAACTATGGAAGAACAAACCGGTCCCTGAGAGTTCTGTTTGCCCTGAAGGTGATTCATGCATGATGCTGCTTGCTCTGCACTACTTTGGCAGCAGGTGAAAGTCTGGAGGAACAGGAGGAGGAAGGTCCACAAAACTGTCTCTATGGCATCTGTATTTCCAGTCAGGTTTCTGTGTCTGATGTAGAAAAAAAACAGTGAGATAAAGTAAATGGTAAAATGCTAAATACTTATATAACACTTTTTCAAGAAACTCAAAGCTCTTTACACTACAATCTGTGCCTCATTTATCCATTCATACAGCACTCTACTAGATATATACAAAGAATAATCAGTGCTTTATCACATTCATACACGATGGGACACACATCAGAGGCAATGAGGGGTTCAGTGTCTTGCCCAGGGACACTTTGGCATGGGACTGCTGGTGGAATCGAACCCCCAACTCTCACATTGGAGGACAACTTCTCTAACCACTCAGCCACAGCTGAAATAAAGCAATCCTAAAAATTCAAAATGATCTGAAAAAGTTTGTAGCAGAAGAACTTCCCTCACTTTACTTGGCAGAAAGATACTATGTATGAACCACTTGACCGCAGAAGTGAGAGTTTTTTTTTTGTCACAGCAGAAATAATAGACAAGCACTGTACTCTGATGTCCCTCGTAGCTGAGGGATTTGAATAGTAAATGGTATTTGAATGTATTCATTTATTTATTTTTGCTCGTCTGAGGTAGTGCAGCGTAAACAGATGTCAAGGAGTAGAGGAAGCAATTTTATCCATGAGGGGGTGGCCAGTGGCCTCACCCACCATAGATAAATCTTCTGCTGCCCCAATCATTTGAGGAAACTTTAATTTTAAGCAATATAAAAATTAGAAAGCATGGTTTCCTGAAGGAGTGGGGAAGCAGAGATTAGAGAGTGTGGGATTGGGATCGGAAGATCGCTGGTTCAACTCGTGGTAACGGCAACATCAAAATGTGGGTGGGATAGGTGAAGCACTCACACCTGCCTCCACCCTCTTTTGCCCCATTCTGGGCCCTTGAGCAAGGCCCATGACCCCCACCATCTGCAGCTCTCTGCTCCACACAGAGGGCTGTGGTAGGTCAGTGGTCTGTGGTTGCGTCTGGAAGGGCATCCGGAGTAAAAATAATTATCACGTCTTTGTGCAACATAGTTTGCTGTAGCAACCTCTGATGAAGGGAGCAGCTTATAGAAGATAAAAAAATAAAATAGAAAGCATAGTTCCTCAGCAATTGGGGTGGTCGATTTACATATACAGTAGTATATATGGTGGTAGCTATCTTGCTTTTGACTTGGCAACTCAATTTTTGATAGTGAACTTTCAAACGCATAGCAGCCACACACCAAAACTGGAAGTCAGCACATTGCTTATTTTTCAAGTTATCCAGCTCAAATGATGGACGGCATTTCCAACGCCCCTCTTCACACTGCGACTAGGGACATTGATGTAAACCCATGTAGTGTATTGTGTTTTGGGCAATTTTTTTTTTGTCTTTTTGCCCGCAAGAAGGCAAACCCATGTTGTTCCTTCAGGCTGAGCCCGACCGGGCCCCATGGGTAGAGACCCAGTCACCAGGCGCTCACCACCGAGCCCCTACTCCTGGCCTGGCTCCAGGGTGGGGCCCTGGTAACCAACGTCTGGGCAAGGGACACTGAGTTCCTTGTTCCTTTTTGTCCAGAACAACAACAACAACAAAATGCAAAAACATAAAGAAAATAATAAAAAATTAAAAAAGATTAGGAAAAAACAAGGCCTCACTTTCAGCTACAGTATACAGTCCCAAGGGTCCGGTGACCTTGAGGGTCTTCACAAACCTCTGGACTGGAATTTTTCTAAATTGAAATATGGAGTTTGTTTTAAACAAATGACCTTTAGAGTTAACGGAAAATAAAATAAGCCATTTATAAGTGGTTTTACTTTCAGGCTGAGATAGTTTGAAAACACTGATTACCGTATTCGTCGGCGTATAATTCGCACCGGCCTATAAGTCGCACCGGCATATAGGTCGCACCTCACGTGAACTGGTGTTTTGCCCAAAATGGACTGGCTGCCAAATTGTTTGGAAGGACTTTTGACAAGATTATCACATAAAAACTACAGTATTTTGTTTGATGTGTCTTAGTTGAACTTTTCATTAATAAATGAACATAATTTTTGTATATTTTGTGTCTTTCATCATTTATCTTTAAAGATAAACACATAAAAATATATTTTTATTAGCTGACATTACAGTAAAAAACGTGTCTCAGTTTAAAATGATGACAGAAACAGATACTGTATTTATTTTATGGTTTTTATTTATTTATTCAAAACCATTGAAGTCTTCATCTTCTGTGTCACTGCACCATTTTTGGACCAGGCAGATGTCAACAGTGTAGGTACTGTAAAGGGTTTCTTAGCGCCCATAGCGGCCGAAACTGGTACTGCACCATTTTTGGAGTTTTTGACCAAAGTCAAATTATGACCAAAATATTGGAAAAATCGACGTATAAGTCGCACCGGCCTATAAGTCGCAGGGCTTAGAAATGTAGGCAAAAAGGTGCGACTTATACGCCGGAGAATACGGTAGAT
>JBBPBX010003035.1:27285-62492 GCA_038048925.1 Garcialebias charrua | reverse complement strand
CCAGCACCAGACTCATCTCACCAGAGGATGAAGAGCTTCTCACCGTGACCTCAGTAGAAGTAAGGAGTACTTCCAGGAGGATCAACCCTCACAAAGCAACCGGCCCAGACAACATGCCCAGGAAAGTGTTGAAAGAATGTGCCGGTCAGGTCTGCGAAGTGCTAGCCAACATCTTTAACATTTCACTTACGCTGGCCGGCAATTCCTACTTGTCTGAAGACATCATCCCAGTCCCAAAGAGCTCTAAAGTCACTGGTCTGAGTGACTATTGGCCAGTGGCCCTCATCCCGATAGTCGTTAAATGCTTCAACTGGTCATGACCCACATCAGAACAAACATCAACGAGGACCCTCATCAGTACACATAACGCAAGAACCAATCAACAGAATATGCCATTTCCTCTGTGGTCCACACTGCTCTCACCCACCTGGAGCAGAAGAACTCCTAGGTCTGTATGCTCTTTGTGAACTTCACATCTGCCCATGATCCTGCAGACTCTGATGGACAAACTACGCACACTTGGACTAACGCCCTCCATTTGTAACTGGGTACTAGACTTCTAAACGAACAGGCCACAGTCAGTGAAGATCCACAACTTCTCCTCCTCCATCATAACCCTCAGCACTGGCTCTCCTCAAGGATGTGTGTTGAGCCCTCTCCTGTTCACTCACATATGATTGTGCAGCTACCTATCCAGGCTGTCATATTGTAAAGTTTGCAGATGATACAGCTGTGGTGGGATGCATCACAAACAATGATGAGTCCAGCTACAGGCAGGAGGTGGAACATCTGGAGAGCTGGTGCAAAGAGAATAATCTTCACATGAATGTGAAGAAGACAAAGGAGATGATTGTGGACTTCAGAAGGAACAAACACACCCACACCCCACTGAACATAAGAGGATCTGTGGTGGAAGTGGTCTCCAGCTACAAGTACTTGGGTGTACACATGAATGATAACCTCAGCTGGAGCAACAACACCACCAGCCTGATCAAGAAAGGTCATCAGAGACTCTACTTCCTCAGACGGCTGAGACGAGCTGGTCTGAGTAGCTCAGTCCTCACCTCCTTCTACAGGTGTGCAGTGGAGAGCATCCTGTGCTCCAGCATCAACGTGTGGCATGGAGGCTGCACAGCTGCAGAAAGAAAAGCTTTACAGAGAGTGGTGAAGGCTGCACAGAAGATGTTGGAGTCAGTCTCCCCACCATCACAGACATTTACACCTCCAGATGCAGGAAGAGAGCCACCTGCATCATGAAGGACCCCACTCACCCAGCACACACACTTTTTGCCCCACTCCCCTCAGGAAGGAGGTTGAGTGTAGAACCACTAGACTGAGGAACAGCTTCTACCCTGAGGCTGTTAGACTCATGAATCTCTAACCAGAATAATCACTGTGAAATATCACATCATGTTGCTGCTGATCTGTTTCATGTTGCTGCTGATCTGTTTCATGTTGCTGCTGATCTGTTTCATGTTGCTGCTGATCTGTTTCATGTTGCTGCGTTCATTCGTGCTCATCTGCTCACACAGACTCATGTCCGTGCTGCTGTTCGACAATGTTTTTATGCTACTTGTGCTTAGTGTATTTTTAGTTTATGGTTTTCTTAGTTCATATCTTAGATCTAATAACTGTTTTTCTTTTACATTTTATTGTTGGATAACTGGGACCCTGTGTACACAATTTTGTTCCACCACATGTACCATATGGGTTGCGAATGACAAATAAAGAATCTTGAATCCTTGACTCCTTGACATGGCACCCCAAACCATCACTGACTGCGGAAACTTGACCTCTCTCCTCTCTTCCTCCAGACTCTGGGACCTTGATTTCCAAAGGAAATTAAAAATGTACTTTAATCAAAAAACACAACTTTGGACCACTTAGCAGCATCCCAGTCCTTTTGTTTTTAGCCCAGGCAAGATGCTTCTGATGCTGTCTCATGTTCAGGAGTGGCTTGACACAAGGAATGCAACAGCTGAAACCCATGTCTTGCATGAGTCTGTGCGTGGTGGTTCTTGAAGCACTGACTCCAGCTGCAGTCCACTCTTTGTGAATCTCCCCCACATTTTGGAATGGGTTTTGTTTCACAATCCTCTCCAGGATGTGGTTATCCCTATTGCTTGTACAATTTTTTTCTACCACATCTTTTCCTTCCCTTCACCTGTCTATTAATGTACTTGGACACAGAGCTCTGTGAACAGCCAGCCTCTTTAGCAATAACCTTTTGTGTCTTGCCCTCCTTGTGCAAGGTGTCAATGGTCAGCCTTTGGACTACTGTTAAGTCAGCAGCCTTCCCCACAATTGTATAGCCTACAGAACTAGACTGAGAGACAATTTAAAGGCCTTTGCAGGTGTTTTGAGTTAATTAGCTGATTAGTGTGTGGCACCAGGTGTCTTCAATATTGAACCTTTTCACAATACTGTACATGTATTCTAATTTTCTGATACTGAATTTGGGGTTTTCATTAGTTGTCAATTAGAATAATCAAAATTAAAATAAATAAACATTTGAAATACACTGTATCAGAGTAATGAATGAATATAATATACAAGTTTCACATTTTGAATGGAATTACTGAAATAAATCTACTTTTTCATGATACAGTATTCTAATTTATGACCATCACCTGTATATAAACCAAGCACCCCGATCATTTGAGGAAAATATGCTTTCTAATTTTTATGTTGCTTAATGATTCTACGGTGGCCAAGGCCACCCGCTGGCTTTGCCATTGTGCCTCATGGTAGACAAAGTTGCCTACTTTGCCCACCAGGATCTGGCGCTTTGCCTCAGACAGGCATAGGACTCCTACCCACTAGAATAATGTTGCACCAAAAACATTAAGGTTTACTTGCATTTCCTGTTCAGTTTCAATCCAGAAACACATCTAAAAAACAACAAACATTCACTATACAAACCCCTCAGTGATAGAGACATCGTATACTGCTTGCTTTTACAGTATCTTGCTTCTCTTTACATTTTGTATTCGGTTAATACATCTAAATGTCTACATTTTGTCAGGTTAGATCATTAGAAAAGTAAACCCCAAACTCTCAGGTCTTTAGGGACAGAAGGTCAGGTAGGTTTTAAATTCAGGCTGTAGCTGCATTCAAACGTTGTAAATTTTATTCAGAAATGTTCCAGTTTTAGCTACTTGTCAGGAAACAGAAGAGTCTAAAGTCTGCCAGAGAAGGTGCAGTGTCCTTGTTTCTCTCTGCCCTCCAGGTTCAGCTCGCAACACTCTACTGGCTCAGACACTTTTAATTCCCTCTTGTTGTCATTGCAGTGCGTCCTCCATTTTATTTACCAGTGAAGCTCGACTAGATCCCTGAGGCACTCTGAACTTTTCCTAAAACACTGGTGGTGTTGGCAGATAGTTTTGTGAACGCACTCCTCCCTTTCAGCCGCACACAAAATAAATACATGTGGTCCATGAGTCAGACGAGAGCTGCTGACATTCAGACCTGAAAATAAATGGTTTACTTAGACAGGGCCTTTCTATCTTATCAAGATACACAAAGTGCTTTACAATATGTGCTCATTTACCCATTCATACAGCACTCTACTATATCTCTACAAAGAATAATCAGTGCTTTTAAATCACATTCATACATTGAGGCAATGAGGGGTTCAGTGTCTTGCTCAGGGACACTTCAGCATGTGACAGCTGATGGAATTGAACTCCCAACTTTTGCACTGGAGGATGACTGCTCAAACCACTCAGCCACTGCTGCCCCAAATAAGCAGTGAATATCTTAAGTGTGCTTTTTACCTGACTGTATGGGATTCATTTGTTATCTTAAGATAGTTCACTGCTGTTCTCATGGCTAATTAGATCCTTTTGTCTTGTGGATGACAGCATCAGGTTGCCACCTTGTAGAATGTGAATCAGGTGCTGGTGAAGATTCTCAGTCGTCCAGGACATGATAAATCAAAAAGGCGTTCAATACAAGATCAACTGGACTTTATTTGTAACAGAAGACGTTTCGCTTCTCATCCGAGGAGCTTTATCAATTCAATGAACCAGACTGTGTGTGCGCGTGGAGTTATAACAGGAGTCACGCACCAACATATGTAAATTGCAAGCTGAGGTAACACATACATGTACATTGACAGATCACACCTTAACAGTAGGGAGTTCCCTTGAAGTCTCTGACAGAAGACACAACAACTGTATATAAATTGACAAAAAACACCTCACAGCCCAACAACAGAGGTGAGTCAGGATGTGAGTCAGGATTGCTACAGTGATAGTGCAGTGTGGAAAATAATGGACAGCAGAAGGGAGTTTGAGCTGGACCTTGCTGCCATCTGTAGGTTGAAAATCTGCTTACACCAATCAGTCCAACACTGTTTACTGGGGTGAACCACTTTGGCTGCCTGCCTGGGAGGAGTCAACAGGGGACAGGACAGCCTCCAGAACCATCTTATCACCAACACACTGGTTGGTCCACAAAAGGAGTGCTCTGCTCAGTGGGGAAAACAGTTTACTTGGGGATCCTCAGACTGATGAAGCCCTCCAGATAGAGGGAGAAATGTCTTTCCACAAAAAAGAAACTGTCCAGATGACCTGACTGAGCATTAATGGAATCAGCTGAATTATCTGCTCTAGTGAAAAACCCCACAGGTACCCCTACTACGCTCAGTGCTTTGCATTGTATCCTTGTGGTTCAAACCTAAATTTAACCTGCACAGCTGAGTCTGAAGCAGCTGGGATGAGAACCAGCACCTCCAAATCAGAAGCCGTGGTCCTCAGTTGGAAAAGGGTGGATTGTTCTCTTCAGGTCGAGGGTGAGGTTCTGCTTCAAGTGGAGGAGTTTGAGTATCTCTGGGTTTTGTTCACGAGTGAGGGAAGAATGGAGCGTGACACTGACAGACGGACTGGTGCAGCGTCTGTAGTATTGCGGACTCTGTGCCGGTCCGTTGTGGTGAAGAGAGAGCTGAGCTGTAAGGCGACCAGTCAGTGTACGTTCCTACCCTCACACGAACTCTGATCAAAAGAATGAGATCGTGGATACAGGTGGTTGAAATGAGTTTCCTCTGCAGGGTAAGCTGGACTCTCCCTTAGAGATGGGGTGAGAAGTTCAGTTATCAGGAGAGACTCGGAGTAGAACTGCTGCTCCTCCTCAATACAATGACCAAACACAGATCTGATAAGGATGCTTCCTGAGCACCTCCCTAGAGAGGTGCTTCGGGCATGTCCGAATTGGAGTAGACCAGTGGTGTAGTCTACATTTTTGTAGTGGGTATACTGTGCTTAGAAACCAAAGTAAAGTACACTGGTTAGTACAATGTATTCGTCAATATATTTTGATTTTTAAGCGTATTGAACATTTCCAATTTTTCTTATGTTTATATATGAATAAATGAACAACAAACATTGTACAACATTTGGCTTTGTATTAAAATCATGTTAGAGAATTTATGCAACAGTATCAAAGCACAGCGTAACATACCTTTAGATTGTTTCGGAAGCGTTCAACTGCCGTTTAACGTATCAATGACACATGTCTAATGATAAGTCATGTGTCATTGGGCACTTTTAAGTGGGTATACTGAAATTCTTAAGCTTTTCTAGTGGGTATACTCCGTATGCCTGAGTATCACATAGACTACACCACTGGAGTAGACCCAGGACACGCTGGAGAGACTGTCTCTCGGTTGGCCTTAGAGTCCTCCATGAAGAGCTGGACGATCCTGTGGAGAGAGATGTCTGGACCTACATGCTCAAGTCCCTGAGATCTGACTTCAGAACAAGCTGATGATGATGGATGGATGGATGGTTCAAACCTCAGTCAAGTGAATTTTGTTTCATCCAAAGCACCACATTACTTGATTCATTTAAATCCATCCAGTGGTTCATAAGATATTTTGCTAACAGACAAACAGGGTTGACTCCAACAGTTCATACCAATATTTCAAGCAGATGGAGCATGTGTTGTGAATGACCCGCATCTACAATACTATCTGTGAATTTTAGCTACTAAACAATGGCCTTTTTTCTTTTAAAGTCCATTGGTTTAGGCGGCCATCTTGACATGGCTGGCTCCAAATGTCAAAAGGTTCCCTAATTATTTCCTGAAAGTTTTCATTTAAATCTGTTTACTGGTTGATTAGATATAATGCTAACAGTTGGATATCAGTATCAGCTGCTACAACAAATTTTAGGTAATATTTGCAGAAACGACTGAGACATTATAAAAGGTCTGTTGGAGGCAGCCATCTTGAATAGGGTTGACCCCTAAATGTATCAGCTGGATATTTTGGTAACCAACACACAGTCTAGAGGAAATACATTGTCTGCTTTTGTTGGTGGCTGACAAAAAAGGATCCTCCTCCTTTGTTTTTCTACAAGAAATTAAAACAGTAGACCTCCGTTCTCCATCCTTCTATTGACTGTGATAAGATGACAAACGCCATCTCTCCATCTACCACATATCCATAGTCGGGTTGTGGAGGCAACAGGTCCAGGAGAAAAACCCAGAAATCTTCCCATCTCCTCTTGGGGGACATGTGAGGTGTTCCTGGGCCAAAGACACACAAAATCCCTCCAGTGAGTTCTGGCTCTGCCCCGGGTCCTCTTAGGGTTCAGGTGGCATCCTATAATCACGTGCACAATAAACCTCTCAACAACCGATCTCAATCTTATATTAGGCTACAAGTTGAAGTTTCTTTGTCATTCGCATCACATGTGGAACATGAGGTGGCATGAAATTGTGTAGTTACACCCAAAAATAGTGGCTAAACACTAAATAATGTAAAATAGTACGGTTTATTAAACAGCAGCCTGAACATGAGTCTGTAGTGAGTAAATGGGAAAACAGCAGCAGCTTATTGCTCCATATTTTCCTAACAGAGCGTTTCACTCTCAGACTGCAGGTTTACTTGTGGTTCCTAGAGTTTCCAAAAGCAGAATGGGAGTAAGATCTTTCAGTTCTCAGGCTCCTCTCTTGTGGAACCAACTTCCAGTTTCTGTCTGTGAGGCTGACACATTGTCCAGTTTGAAGACTGGGCTTAAGACTTTCCTTTTTGATAAATCCTATAGTCAGGGTTGGTTTGTTATGCTGCTATAGACTACTGAAGGACAAACTGGCCTCGATTTTCATCAAATGAATAGTTTATTTGATACTATTTCTATCTCAACATGATTCTTGACCTGCCATTGTGTATCTGTTCCTCTCAAACCCAGCTGGTTGAAGCAGATGGCTGCTTGTCCTGGTTCTGCTAAAGGTTTCATGAGGATGCTTTTCCTTTCCACTGTCACCTTCATGCTTGCTCAAGATGAGTCTGTGATGTTAGATTCAAAGCAGTCTGCTCTGATAGTGTTAACTTACTTTTTATGTATATGTGTTTCTGTTCAGTGCAGAGATGACTTCTGTTGTGACGTGGTGCTATATAAATAAACTGAATTGAATTTTTGACTGATAAGAGAAACTCCACAAAATCAAATGCTTGATGAAACAAATTACATTTAAACTGGATCATGAAGTACAAAAGACAAAAGGAATCAACGTACCCTCCTTTCATTTAATAGATTTTCTTTTACAAAAACAACGGTACAAGAATGCATAGAGCGAGCCAAACCAACCGTCGGCTCATCACTGACATGAGAACATGGACACAAGGAGAAGGCAACAATATGCTAAAAAAAAAAAAAGATCAAACACTGTTTGCCGGTCGAGGCCATACATATTCCTATGGTCTCCTACACATAACACAATCGAACGAGATACAACTGTTATGTAACCTCACAGAAAACACAGGCGTACACGCTGTCACACATGGTGAGTGTGGGTGAAACAGAACAATAGCACTGAGTGTGAGAAGGAATCAAACACACTGATACAGGTGAATTGAACACAGCACCAGTTTGTTGCAATTCAAGTTGAATCGATTAAACCGATAATTGTAACTATCGGTTTAGTTCTGAAAACCTTGGTTGTGGCCAGCACCGAGTTTCAGATACGTATAATGTAATGTGTACTTTACCAAGGTGGATGATCCAACGCATCCATTGATTGCTAAAACTAAAGATCGCAGGAGTCACAGGCTGTAAACAAGGAAAAGGTTTCTGTAAAGAAAAACATCCCATCCCTGCAGCGCACAGCATTATACTGTACAAAGTACATGAAAACACTGCACATCAGGAGGGAAATGTACGATTTGTGTCGTGTGGTGCCCTGGGAAATCTGGGGCTTTGACGATAAATTAATCACATTAACAGCTTCAGCTGTGTGTGCTCTTAGAAATAATTAAAATAAACACATATTCAAAAGAGAGGGGGCAAGAAGTTCATTCATTCAAACACATCCATGTACAGAAAACTTCCTTTAATAAAATGCAATAAACATCCGGGTTGATTTAAGCCCATGAAATGCTCAGCGTTCATTGACTGATCCCAAACACAACACACGTGTGTGTGTTTATTGACTGTGCGTTTATAACGAGCATGTTCATGGCCACTTTTCCCCAACGCGCTCACTAAACTACAAGTTTTGAGGTGTAAAGTCGAGGGATTGTCCTCGCCTGGAAAACCAGCAGGCTGGCTTCGCTACAAGGAGGAGAGGACACCAAGATGAGATGACTGTTCAGGTGAAAAGTGCTACTGGAACGTGAACATTTTGACATAAAGTCTGCCCTCCTGTGGAGAAAATGCACTCTAGTTCTTCTCTCTTCCAAAAATTGAGTTATTAACGGAAACACATTCACAATTTGTAGATTATATGCGTATAAGTACATATCTATATTTTAATTACAATTTGTTAAAATTAGTTATTTATATTAACTTCTACTTCACACGTTATACTCTTTTTGCCACAAACGTTTCCTCGATTATGTACATTTTAGAAGTTAATGGGCTTTAGTTTGACATTTTCTTTTCCCACATATGGTTAACACAAACACACCAATTCAGAGGTCGAAGTCATAACACACCTCAGTAATCAGAAGCAAGCAGATTTAAATAATATTATATATATATTGTATATACATATACTGTATATATATACACAGTATATATATACATATATATACAGTGTATGTATATATATATATATATATATATATACATATATACATACATACACACTATACAGGTATATATATATACACATATATACACACTATACATATATATACCGTGTATATATATATACAGTATATATATACTTTGTAGACACACTCATATTCCAACGAGATGTTGAAAACCTTTTGCAGAGTGCATCTGGTTGATAAAAACTTGTGCGTCTCATCATTTACGCCACTTCTACTGGAAGATGGGACAGAACCCTGCAGCTCCTGGTCGCTCTGCTTCTTGGTCTGTTACATGTTCACACAAGGCACATTAGCTGTGAACCTCCTCCTCCTAATCTAACCCACGTTTCTGTCCATCCCGTGGCTCTTCAACCCTCAGGTCTCACAGGTTTTGCTGACGTCACAACATTTGTGTTGCTCAGCAGCTTCTGGACCACCTGGTTTTCTTGAAGGACGCAGGGAACAGTACTGCTCGTAAACTGGTACTCTGAACTAAAACGCTACGAACGGTGTGGGTCGCAGGTACTGAAAAGTTTTATTCACTTTTAATTGGAGTTATGTCAGAATGTTCTGCAGGCCAGGTGCTATGAATGTGACATAACCATACGGGGAAAATGGATAAAACAGATTAAACAGGGGGACGGCTGCTTTGCCAGAGCTGAACTCAGATACCAACATTTCCATGTTTTGGTTAATAAACAAAGCTCAAAGGTTTAAATTTTTTTAACAACCACTTTTATCCCCATTGTAAGGTTTTGGTGCGGTCCCTGTTCTTTTCTGACAAGCAGATTGTTAGCTGTGCTAGCTGGTGTACAGGAGATCCAGTTTTCTTTTCTTGATCTCTCAACGTGGGCAGGGTTATCCTAACTGCCTAAGTTGTAGGAAGACTTTAACCGTTCAGGAGGTAGACCACCAGCTCGTAGGTGCACATCATGATCGCAGTGTTGGGGATCTGGCGGACCAGATGTGTGGTGAGACCCCGGTACAAGGCGCGGTAGCCCTCTTCTTTGGGCACTGTTGTCAGAGTCTGGAAAAAAGAGCGGTATTTGGTGCCTTCTTCTCGTAGCCTGGTGCGAATTACCTCTGCAAATTAAAGAACAAGAAATTAATGATAAATTCTCCCTGAGAAACTTTTCGAACAACTTAAATGAGCAAGTTCTCACCATGAGGATAAGCAATAGTTGTTGCGCAGGTCTTGGACGTTGCGGCAGCAAGCATCATTCCAACAAAGTCCGAAGCATCTTTTGACGCATCCTCTTCATCGTCCATGTTCTGCGGTGCCTTTGCTTCCAAGAGGCGCCTCTTAATGTTTTCATAGATAACAAAGTGGATCACAGTCTCTGAGATGCCAGCGTAGGACGCCGACATCCCCCTGTAGAAGCCCCGCAGGCCGTCTGCTTTATACACCCGATGCACGCACTCAAACGCGCTCATCCTCCGCTCTCCTCGGTTCCTGAAAAAGGATTAAAACATAAAAGTGTTAGATTTTAATGCCCCAACGTTCCCTGACCGGAGTAAGACACGTACATAACCCCACAAATGTAATCTAAAGACTAAAGAAAATGAACAACAGCCTAGATTTTAGTTCACTAAAACAATGCATGCCTTTCTAAGAATAGATTACCGGTATTTTGTAAATGTCAAAAACAGAATCCTTAATTACAATCAAATCAAAGACAATCAAAGACACAAGGAAAAATAGAAACATCACTCAACATTAGTTGTCTTCAGTCTTTCGTACCATATTTTCCAGCGTACAAGTCATGTTTTTTGTGTGCATAAATTAGCATATCTGCAACTTATACACTGAAGTGACTTACAGTATTTATGTTTTTTCCCCATATTTATAATTTACGGTGGCCGAGGGGTGCAAACGCGCTGCAAAAAGAAAACAGCGCTCCAAAAGTTGAAACACGCATCAAAATGAAAACAACAGCGTTCCAAAAGTTGAAACACGCAACAAAATGAAAACAGCAGCTTTCCAAAAGTTGAAACACGCATCAAAATGAAAACAGCGCTCCAACAGATGAGGCGCACTGCAAAAGATAAGTCGCGCTCCCAAAAGGGGACGACCTGCAAATACAGAACGAGCTGCAAATAGAAAAGCCACAACGGAAGTGCTCCAGACCACTAGGGGCAGTCGAACAAAGAACAAATCATAAGCATATTATAGTTTTCGGAATGGCAATAGTTATTTGTGTATTTTAACCTATTTATTACTGAAGAATATTTTACACATCGAAACTGTCTCGTTGTATTTCTTTTAATACTGTGCGATAGAGAGACAATGTATTGATTTTCGGTTGGCATAGTGGTCTAACACATTGCCTCGAATGTGGGAGACCTGGGTTCAATTCCCGGTCTCGGAAATTTTTGTGGTATTAATTTCTTTTTTTTTTAAAGCCTTTTGTTTTGGATAAATCGGGTGGAATAGATAAATACATCTACATGTTTATTCTTTGTTGTTGCTTGGTTTATGTTGGTGGCTAGAGTTTTAGTTTGTTTTAGGCAGCAGGCGTGGGGAGGAGGTTGGGGGTTGTCACGCCTCCTCCAGCAACAACCTAAAACAAGCTAAAAGTCTTGCCAACAACATAAACCAAGCAACAACAAATAATAAACATGTAGATGTATTTATCTATTCCATCCGATTTATCCAAAACAAAAGGCTTAAAAAAAAAAAATTAATACCACAAAAATTTCCGAGCCCGGGAATCGAACCCAGATCTCCCACATTCGAGGCAATGTGTTAGACCACTAAGCCAACCAAGCATCAATACGTTACCCCTCTATCGCACATTATTAAAACAAATACAATGGGATAGTTTCGATGTGTAAAACATTCTTCAGTAATAAATGAGTTAAAATACACAAATAACTATTGCCATTCCGAAAACTATAATATGCTTATGATTTGTTCTTTGTTCGACTGCCCCTAGTGGTCTGGAGCACTTCCGTTGTGGCTTTTCTATTTGCAGCTCGTTCTGTATTTGCAGGTCGTCCTCTTTTGGGAGCGCGACTTATCTTTTGCAGTGCGCCTCATCTGTTGGAGCGCTGTTTTCATTTTGATGCGTGTTTCAACTTTTGGAACGCTGTTGTTTTCATTTTGATGTGTGTTTCAACTTTTGGAAAGCTGCTGTTTTCATTTTGATGCGTGTTTCAACTTTTGGAACGCTGTTGTTTTCATTTTGATGCGTGTTTCAACTTTTGGAACGCCGTTTTCTTGTTGCAGCGTGCTGTTCTGTTTTTGCTGCGCGTTTGCACCCCTCGGCCACCGTAATAATTCAATTTTTGGCTAAGATCTGACAATTTCATTCATTCTGACATGGAAAATATTGAACACTACCATTTTCAGAGGGCCCTCGACTAATATGGCAAGCCAAGTGTCTCATTAAAAGGTAAAAGTGGCTATTAATTAGACACTTGGCTTGCCATAGGATGCCACCTTCGCCTCGCTCTGAAACTCCTGGAGCATTTCGCTGCACCGCCCAGGTGAAATGCAGCTGATTTGGCCATTAAAGTGTATTTATTAAGGAAAAGTTCAACTGAGACACACCTTTACTATCATTTCAAGCAAACAAATAATAGTAAATCTTACAAAGTCCATGCTTAATAATCCAGGTATACAATCCAACAATCCAATTTGATGGATTGTATACTGTACCTGGATTATTGAGCATGGACGTTTTTGGTTATGAACCAGTTTGACATGACTGTCAACGAGGGAGAGGGCCGGCACCAGAGGAGGAGGTGTGCCAAAAAGACCATTTTAGCACCAACGTAACTGGTTTGTTCCACTTTGAAGTAAACTGTTGGGGGAAGAATCAGTTTTGTGTTGTGTGTTTCCTTGACTGATGAAGCCTTCTGGATGGAAGGTGAAACGTTTCAGCACAAAAAAAAAAAAGAAACTGTCCAGATGATACGACTGAAAATTGTTGAATTGTAAATCTTGTTAAATTCTTCTTAAAGTCCTCCCGTGAACGCTCCTGCCATTTGGCAGCCAGTTGATTTTTGGCCCACAGCCCCACATTTCTGGGTTGTCAGTGGTGACACATAATAGATGCGACTTATACGGTGAAGCGACGTATACGATGGAAAATACGGTAAATCATTTTATGATGTAAATTAACTTCAGTTTTGCTTCTAGGTTTGTGTTTTGTGGAGTTATGGTAAATGTACTGTACTTATACAGCACTTTTCTATCTGATCAAGATACTCAAAGCGCTCTACAATCTGTGCCCTCATTTACCCATTCATACAGCACTCTACTATTCATGTACAAAGAATAATCAGTGCTTTATCATAATAAACAGTTATCATTTTAGATATGGTGACCAGATGAATACAGTAAGCCTGAAATGCTGGTGGAGATTCTCATTCATCCAGGACGACATGAATACCAAAATAAAAAAGAAAACTGGACATTTTGCTTCCCATCCAGGGGGTTTTCAATTGAAAAACCTTGTGTGGAGCTCTTCTAAACTGCATAAGTAGCTTTGTTAAGAATCCTAGATTCCCACACCTTTCACAATGGAAAACTGTTGGCGTCTTTGCTTGGTGGTTCAAAATAGAGCTGGTTTATTCCCAATAATGAATACAGCACGGCGTTTCCCCTAATTTACTTACAGGACATTCATATCTTCTGTGATTTTTTTGTAGACGAGGGGGTGGGGGGTGTTGGAGACAGAGACACGTCTGTGTTACGTGCAGTTTGTACCAACAGTTTTCGAGTGGGAGGAGGGGACAGCTCAGCATGAGAGAAAAGGACTGCTACCTCTGTAACTTTTAGCTAGTGCGTTTGTATTGCCCGCTGCTAGCTTAGCGCTACATCAGTTGTTGACTGGGCAGTTCGGTAGGCAGGGGGCTCTGTTCAGTAGACAGGGCGTGGAGCTCTGCTTGTATAACAGTAGGGGAAACACTGCAGTAAGAGTGAAACTGACCAAGTATCAGGCTTAATGTTTCATTGCAGGTTAAAAACAACTGAAATCTGAGACATCCTCCTATATATTTAAAGTACCGGTAGTTGTTTTTTCTGGTTTGATGGCTTCTCAAACATGGCTTCTCCCCCGTCCCAGACCATTTGTCTCCTCAGTCCTAAATATGAACATTTTGTTCCTCAGCCTCCTTTATCCTTGAGGTGTAATGGTGTAGTCACACCGAACAGCGTTTTGGCAGCAGGAGCGTCCAGTTTACATGTAAAGTCAATGGTGGACGCGCTTCCAGCCACGTCTTGGCGTCGGGCGTCACGTCGCGTGCGTGTTGAGCGTGCTGGGAAGCGTTTTTCCGTGCACGTGAACCGGCTTCAGCCTCCAAACCGCGCATTCAACATGCTGAAGATTTCGCGGTTCAAACTTTCAAACGCCGCTCAACTCTCCCTGATTGGTTGGTGTGTCAACCAATCAGGGAGAGTCGGGTGGAGAAGAGAGGGGGAGAAGAGAGGAGGAGAAGAGACGGGGAGAGTCCCCCTATGTGACGCGGAAACGAGGGTGCGCGCGCACTATGTTGTTTGTGGGACACAGAAAAGACCCGCGAGGTCGTGTACTATGGAAGAGAAACTCATTGTAGCTGTGTGTTCGCGACAAGTCCTTCACGACCAGTCAAGTCTGCTCAACAGAGACGGAAATAAAAAGCTCCTCGCCTGGCGGAGTGCGCAGGACTCTGTGCGCAGGACTCTGTATACCGGTAAGCTCCTCCCACACACCCAGCAGCTGTTTCGCGTTCTGGTCCAAGTAGGTCTGGACACAAAGTGCGTCCACTTGCGTGCGTGAGGAGCTTTTTGGAGGTTGAAAAGCTGCTCGGTGTGATTACACCATAAGTGGATGGCTGAGT
The DNA here is from genome assembly GCA_038048925.1 of Garcialebias charrua. Taxonomy (NCBI): domain Eukaryota; kingdom Metazoa; phylum Chordata; class Actinopteri; order Cyprinodontiformes; family Rivulidae; genus Garcialebias; species Garcialebias charrua. Next base: position 47,629 of record JBBPBX010003035.1, on the reverse strand, counting down.
CTTGTCCTGAAGAGTTGCTCTCCTGTGTTGAGCCATGTGTGGTTTTAGTCATTTAGTTTCTCCAAGGCAGAGGTCTGAACAGTCCACACGGCACTAAACTGTGTAGAGATAGTGTGTATATATGCATGCACCGTGTGCTATTATTTTACTATATCATTAATAGATTAATATCAATATTAATATATAATATCAATACATGCATTAATATATAACCTTTTTCTGTACTTTACCGTCATTGTGATCTGAATGGTATTATGCCTTAGTGTCACCAGCGTGGTAGCAGCTGGCCAGACGCTCTTATCAGCCCCAACAACTGCAGACACCACATGGCAGTTTGTGTTTGGGAGTTCTGTCCTTAGGATGGACCAGCCTCTGTTTAGTAGTAAAAGCTACCACAACAGCACAAAAACAAATGAACTCTCCACAGAGGTTAAGTTGTGGAGAAGCAAAGCTCAGGACTGGAATATTAAAAAATTTATCCAGAGAGCTCCAATAAATCTATTATTAGAAAATGGAAAGATTATGTCACCGGCGCAAACCTGCCAAGAGAGCATCGTCTACCAAAACTCACCAACTGAACAAGGAGGACATTATTCAGAGGAACAACCAAGAGGTCAAAAATAACTTTGTCAGCACTGGACAGCTCTTATGCAGAGATGGGAGGACGTGTCCACAAAACCACTATACGCTGCACCGAGCTGAGTTTTATGGAAGAGTAGCACAAAGACAGTCGAGGCTTATAGAAACAACAGGACATTACTCCAAAAGTCATACAGGAGACTCTACAAACATGTGAATGATCAGATGAGACCAAACTTGAACTTTTAAGTCATTGAGGACAACGCCATGTCAGACGAATTCTCCACCTTTCATAATGCTGGGAACACGCCCCCCTCTATATTGTTTGGAACTAAAAAATAAATAAATCACTTCATTAACCATTAGTAATTTTCAAAAAAGTTATTACTTAAAGGTCCACTGACATCGTCTTTGAACTTTGCATAAAATGATACAAGATATATATCTTGTATCATTCAACTATGTTCGCTTTTGCAAACAAAATGATAAATTAATGAAAATTATTTTCAAACTAAAGGCCCCCTCATAGCTCTGCGTTCGGCCGTACGCCGCTTGACGCCGTTCAAACGCAGCGGCACAAGCTTTTGAACGCGGGCGTGAACGCGCCAAGCTCAAATTTTACGACTGCGAGCGCAAGCGCGTTGTCTCACAATAAACTGCTCGGCGCCGGACTGTTTTGTATGTGACACAAATGTATTAAATTCCCCTTCTTCATCCCTGATCTGGACTTTTCTTTTGTTTTTTTGCCAAAAGTCAAGTGATCGCTTCCTCCTCCGTTGACTCCATGACTGAAATGATGAGGAAATGAATGAATTTGTCACGAGCAAATTAAACTCGGGTCCAACGTGGCTGCGCGAGGTTCTGCAGATTTCCTGGTGGGCTGTGGGCTGCAGGACCAGCGCTCCCTGTTTTTTTTTTTTTTAGAACTTTTTAATAAGATATAAACACAGAACACCGCTGCAGCTGAAGCTGTGTGAAGCTGCCGGCTCGCCTTTTTTTTCTCCCCCCGACCTGTCAATCAATTCAGTAGACGTGTCAGCAAATGACCAATCAGCGAATGCTCTGCGCTGTGGCTGCTCAAATGACGTCAAGAATTTGGAGTGAAAACGCAGAATGAACGCGAGAACAAACGCAGAGCTGTGCGGGTGACCGCGTGCGCAGAGCGGCGTTTGGCTGAACGCAGAGATATGAGGGGGCCTTTAGTTTAAAATTAAAAACAGTGTTTCTTCATGGAAAATCCGACTACACGCGAATGCAACATCTGTGACGTTGCAAGGAGAACGTCTTTAGAACGACCCTTTTAAATATTCATGGCGAACAAGAAATAAAACGACGAAATTATCAATCTAAGTTAAGATTTGAGTGATTTGTCTTCAGTTTGGGAAGCAGAAGTTAGATGAGCAGAAACAGCAGGTTCTAATTTAGGTCTGCACCCGTATTTTTTTTAGTCTTACCTTTTCAGGAAGCGAGGGAGCTCCGAGGGGGGGCAGCTTTATTTATTCCATACTTGACGAAGGTTTACATCTTTTGGGAAAGTGAAAAGGCTCACTTGTTCACTGATGATATTAGAACACCCAAATGCGACACAACGTACCGGCATTTTTCAAGTTATACAAAAAAAAAGGCGATCTGGCAGAGAATACGTTACGAGTTATCCTAGCACGCAGACTGAAGGTCCTCCTTCCTACGTCACAGATGGTGCATTCGCGTGTAGTCGGATTTTCCATGAAGAAACACGGTTTTCAATTTTAAACTCAGTTTGAAAGGAATTTTCATTAATTTATCATTTTGTTGGCAAAAACGAACATAGTTGAATGATACAAGATATATATCTTGTATCATTTTATGCAAAGTTCAAAGATAATGTCAGTGGACCTTTAAACTCTAATTAGAAACCTGACTAAAAGTACAGGTTCTAAGGCAGTGGTTCTTAACCTGGGTTCGATCAAACCCCAGGGGTTCGATGAGTCGGTCTCAGGGGTTCGGTGGAGCCTCTGCCACGGAGGTGAAGACACACTTGTGTAAAGTTGTGATGACACACCCCGCTTGCAAGTGATGGCTGCAGAGTCAACAACATGGATTCACGCGTGTCACGGAACGGGAGTCAGCGTCCTATCTGCATGATATGCAATGCCAAGTTGAGCAACTCTAGTCTCGCACCAGTAAAACTAAAGGAACACTTCATGAAGCTGCATGGAGACGGGGATTACAAGAACACAACGCTTGCTGAATTCAAGGTGAAACGAGCCAGATTCGATGAAAGAGCCACTCTGCCTGCTCTTGGATTTGTACCCGTTAGCAAACCGATCCTCACAGCATTGTACAAAGTTGCTTATTTGATTGCAAAGCAGAGTAAGCCACACGCCATCGGTGAAACACTCATAAAACCAGCTGCGTTGAAGATTACAAATCTGCTACTCGGAACAATGGCCTAAGGTAAATTATCCCAAATTCTTCTTTCAAATGACACCATCAGCGACAGAATACAGTAAAGAACACGAGTAAAGACATCTTGGCTCATTTTGTGCACCAGTAAATTGAATTTAGAATTTGGGGAAAAAAAAAAACATATTTTATGTATCACCAATGAAGGGTTCAGTGAGTGGGCAGATGAAACTGGTGGGTTCGGTACCTCAAAAAAGGTTAAGAACCACTGTTCTAAACAGGACAGGAAGATTACCGAGGGGGTTTAACAGTTCTTGTACTCACCTTGCATCCAACTGTAGACGTGTTTTGATGAGCCATATTGGATTTGTTGCTGTGATGGCTGTAAAACCTAAGCAGGGAAATATAAAGCAGGATTACGCTTCCAGAAAGGACCATGACAATGGGGTCAATTTGATGACAATAGACTACATTCTAGTATCCAGGCAATATGTAAATGTTCGTTTAGAAGCTTCAACATCTGCAATATGTTATTTGGTTTAAACTTTTTTTAAAACAAACTAAGATTTTAAAAGCAACTTGGAGAAAATATTCTAAACCCTTGATGGATTATGAGAGATGAGCAACATGTGAAAACTGTACTTATTACTAACAGCTGTTAAAAGATTATCCATGAAACAGGGCAAGTGATTAGAGGAAAGAAATTCTCGTGAAGAATAGGAAGAACCAGACATAAAGAAGCACAGCTCTGTGGTGAGTACTCACGCAGACCCAAGTAACTCCTCACACACGCAGCTAGAGACCCCTGGTGGTGCGGGGGTCTCATGCCCTTGCGAGAAGAGAGTTACGGTAGAGTAAAAGCCTAAAACAAACACAGGCTTGTGTGTAGCAAAACAACCAGCATGCAACTATTTCACTTCTCATTCCCCACAATATCCCACAGGATTTAGTTAGTCACAACGTCAATGATCATCACCCAACACACCAGACAACAGCAAATGGGGGCACAGCAGCTGACATCCTGACAGTTAAAGGAGAAATGAAAAAAAAAGATCACTAACAATGTACAAAAGTACAGGTTACTGAAGATGTAAAATACCTACAAACTTAAAGAGTTTTCATTTCATGGAAGAGAAGAAATGTTTTTTTTGACACAAACAGTGAAAAATTCAGTAATTTTACTTATTTGTTTCCAACCATGTTGCTCTTGTCTAGGATCAACATTGATTCTTACTAGTTATGATAAGTGACTCATCACATTGTATCAGGGAAGGAGTCATATTTGGTCACAATGAACCATCTCTATCTTCTACCGCTCATCTGTAGTCAGGTCACAGAGGCGACAAAGTCCAGGAGAGAAATTCCTCTTCCCATCTGCACTTTTCAGCTCCTCCTGGGGGACCATGAGGAGTTCCCAGGCCAGAGAAGATACTCAATCAACTCCGTCGGGTTCTGGGTCTTGCCTGGGGTCTCCTACCAGTAGGACATGCCCGGAAAACTTCTAAAGGAATATGTCCTTGGAGCATCCTAATCAGATGCTTGTTCCACTTCAACAGACTCCTTTTGATATGAAGGAGCAGCGGCTCTACTCAGAGCTCCCCCCCGGATGAAGGAGCTCCTCACCTTAAGGAAAAGTGAGGAGCTCTTGTTAAGGAAGCTCATTTTGGAACACTTATATCCAGGATCTCACTTGAGGATGTAGACAGATGTTTGGCTTTCAACTCGGCTCTTTTTTTACCACGACCAACTGAAGCAACACCCTCATTACTGAGGATGAGGCTCAAATATGTCGATCCATCTCCTAATCCATCCACAAGTCGCCCAGGTCAATCAATCAATCAACTTTATTTCTATAGCACATTTTAAAAACCACAGGGTTAACCAAAGTGCTGTACACAAAAGACAAGTTAATTAAAACTATATATATATTTTTTTAAAAGCATACAAAAAAAAACCTTGAACTCTTCCACCTGAGGCAGTCACCCTCCTCTCCACAACTATGCTTTGTGTTAATAAACACCACAAACAGGATCAGAGACCAGGGACAGCCCTGGTGGAGTCCAACACGCACCGAGAACTCGTTCTACTGTAGAACTCGTTCTACAGGTGTGCAGTGGAGAGCATCCTGTGCTCCAGCATCAACGTGTGGCATGGAGGCTGCACAGTTGAAGAGAGGAAAGCTCTGCAGAGAGTGGTGAAGGCTGCACAGAAGTCTGTTGGAGTCAGTCTCCCCACCATCACAGACATTTACACCTCTAGATGCAGGAAAAGAGCCACCTGTATCATGAAAGACCTCACTCATCCAGCACACTCACTCTTTGCCCCACTCCCCTCAGGACGGAGGTTGAGGAGCATCAAGTGTAGAACCACTAGACTGAGGAACAGCTTCTACCCTGAGGCTGTTAGACTCATGAATAAATAAAAATAAAATAAAATAAACACTGCAAAATATCACATCATGGTGATGCTGATCTGTTTTCTTGTTGCTGTGTTCATCTGTGTTCATCTGTGACCATCTGCTCATACAAACTCATGTTCGTGCTGCTGTTTATTCCCACTATATTAGGCTTAGTGTATTACTAGTTGATGTTTTTCTTAGTTAGTTCTAGATGTTATTACTGTTTTTCTCTTTCATTTGTTGTTGGATGTAACTGGGACCTCGTGTACATAATCTCGTTTTCATCTCATGTACCACATGCGGTGCAAATGACAATAAAGACTCTCTGACTCTGACTCTGAACAAGTTCAACTTTGTGCCAAGAAAGAGAATAAAGTAAAGAGCAATCCTGCTGTTCAGGTAGCAATCCTACCTCTGAAACCGCTCATACGACCAGGATGGTATTGGTATAAAAATGCAGGTTCAAACGACAGGAATCTAAAAATTAGGGATGTGCCGATCAGGTTTTTTGAAACCAATACCGATACCGATCACCTATGTGTGACGATCACCGATACCGATCACAATTACCGATCGCTTATATGTGTGCCGATCACATATACCGATCACCGATCAGATGGATTGCCTGTAACTTATGAGTGCTGCTTCTGGCTACAAGATCTGAAAACTTTTCAGATCTTGTAGCCAGAAGCAGCACTCATGTTCTTTTCAGAACCATAAAATCACCATAATTCAGACAAAAACATATTTTTACTCATTTATTTCAGAGAACAAAGTAAATAAAAGTAATTATCAACTGCATTATCAAAGAAAAATGTTTACCTTACTAACTTTCAATAAATAAATAAAAAAGGTTTTTTATTGTTTTAAAAAAAAAACACATCTATTACTTCATATAAAAAACTAAAATACCCCATTTGCTACTTAAAGCTGCACTGTTGGCTGTTTTTACAAATGGCTTTATAAATACGTAAAGTATCATTATTATTATTTTTTTTTAATAATTTCGTGCTTTTTTGAACAACTTCCTGCGGGAACCAGGTGGCGGTAATGCGCTTAATATGAGTTCGCCAACCGCCATTAAACTCTATAGAAGAAGAAGAAGAACCAGGAAATACCGCCTCCGCCATTTTACATTCATTAGTTCCACACTCGGCAGTCGGCTTTTGGAGGACTGTTTCTCCCATAAGAGGATGCCTCATACGGATAAATTAACTGGAAACACTCCCTGAACTCTGTGAATGTCTCAGGACTGGAGCAGCAGCCGCGATCGCTCCGCCGAGCGCTCCCACAGCACCGCGCGAGACCAGCAGCTCATGGTATGAGCTAAGGCTAACATGCTAAACCAGAGCTGCCGCAGACAGCCGGCTTTGTGCGATCAGAGGTTCCTGGAGCTCTCCTCGATGTCGGACTGGAAGCAGAAGATATCGGGGGACACCCAGCTAACTTGGAATAACAAAGCCGACAGCCTTTTTGAAGCCGCAGCTAAACTGGACTGCCCGTAACTGCGCAGCGGACTCGGTGGGGCTACTCGGTGGGGCTACATGCTAACAGGTGTTGCTTATGGCGGCGCTGGCAGACGGCTTTTGGTAAGTTATTAAAACGTATTAAAACATTTTAATGACGAATTAGGTTTGTTGTGTTGAAGGACTTCGTTGAAATTCCTCCACGAGGTACTTTTTCGTCGCACGTTTTGCAGTTAGCAAACTTCGCATCACAGGCTCTGTGATCGGTAATTGAAGGCAAAAGCCGATCACATATACGCTTTAATGATTATCGACCGATTATGATCGGTGACCGATCGATCGGCACATCCCTACTAAAAATGTGCTTAGTGTAGTTTGAATAAATGTGTCTTACACCCTGATTTGATGTGGTGAGTCACGTGAAACGACATCCTACAAGTTTTAGCACTGATCAAGCTAATATGTATGTAAGAATCAGTCTGAATAACGTGTTAACTGTGAAGCTTACAGCAGGACAGTGTTGTGCTAGGCTGCACTGCTGCCACCTTGACACCCCCATTAGTTCAGCTCTGGCAGTGGGAACACTAAATACTACAGAGGTTGTAAATGAGGAAAACGTCCTGACAAATGATGACCTTGACTGAGCTGTTGAAAGGTCAAAGTGGTAGTGTGGTAAAAGCAGAACGGTCACAAACTTTAATTTCACACAGAGCTACACACAAATACAGCTGCACTGTATTTAAAGTTAAATGGGTTATTTAGGAATATAAAGTACAGCCAAGGAAAAATGAAAGTCTACCTACAGGTACTTTCAATTTTATGGTTTTGTGGATTTACAAAAAAAAAACAACCACACAATCTGGCCTCTATTCAAATTTAACTTAACACGAGCAAAAACACATGTCATCATTTAATAAACAAAACCAAAACCAACATGGAAAAAGTCATGTGTGGAAAAACTAAGACCACCTCAATAGCTTCTAGAGCCCCTTTTAGCAACTTCGATGGTACTTGTTTGTATCAGCATCTCATATTGTTGTGGAGGATTTTTGACCCACTCTTCTTTGCAGCATGACTTCAGTTTACTGAGCTTGTTTGCACCGATTCCTGCAGAGCGGTCTGAAGGTCCTGCTACAGCAGGGGTGCCCACACTTTTCCAGCATGCAAGCTACTTTTAAAATGACCAAGTCCAACTGATCTACCTACAGTACTATAAAAATAGAAAACATATACTTATTTAGAAACATATTAAGTATGCTTTTTATGGTTTACGTTCTTGTTTTTAGTATTTTACCATGTTTTATATGGCACATTGATTTAACGTTAAATAACACTACATTTATTTTAATTGCATTTTACTGTACGTAGTTTTTTGTTGTCTGTACTTTATATGTTGTCTGTCTAAAACAGGTCTCTCTTGTAAATGAGTCCTTGTGACTCAATGGCCCTCATTCACGAAAATGTTTGTATTTTTATCCTAAATTTCTCCTACTTTTGTTCGTACGAAGCGTTCGTACGAACATGCCACGTCAGATCCAACAAAGTCTTCTATCCACAGGAAAAGCGTGTAAACGGGCTGCTTAAAGTTGATGGATCCCACCTGTTCTACTCACCTGCGCGTGCTCGCGGGAAGGTAATTTACATAATTTCCACCCCTCAAAACACCATATAAGGCCACGCTTCCTGCCTTCTGACAGCAGGAAGTGTCCATTCATTCAAACTCAAGAAGTAAAAGGAGGAACTTCACGCGTTCGGAGATCTGCTCTCAGTCGCGCTGTGGCTACCCCCCCCCCCCCGCAAGTGTCGGATGGTCAAATATCTTTAATTTTAGTGTACTGTGTTACATTATAGTTTCACTTATTCAGAAGAGCTGTGGCGCACCGCTGCCCCCCACCCCCCCGCAAGTGTCGGATGGTCAAATATCTTTAATTTTAGTGTACTGTGTTACATTATAGTTTCACTTATTCAGAAGAGCGCACCGCTACCCCCCACCCCCCGCAAGTGTCGGATGTGTTTTTGAACAGAAGCATTTTAAAATGTCTCGAAACTACAGTTAACTTCATATTAATATTGTAGTGCATATGCTGTGTGTCCCGTGGGTCGTACAGTATCAGAAATCAAGAATAAATGGTTTGATCTGACAATGGCTTCAAACAAACGTCTCGCCGCAGCACGGACAGGAGGTGGTCAATAGTCTGCGAGATGGATGGACAATACTGTAAATGCCATGCTGCGCGCGTGCCAACATGTTTTGCAGCACAAATGTGTCATGCGCGCTCCTCCTGGTCATCGCGCAACCACATTCTGCAGGTTATATTTCGGATCAGATATAATAATCATTCATTCATTCATTCATTCAACCTTTATTTATACAGGCTAGCCTCGTTGAGTCACGGGGACTCATTTACAAGAGGGACCTGTCTCACTCACACCAAACAACCATCCACTCTCACACTCACACCTAGGGTCAATTTAGAGTCACCAATCAGCCTAACAAGCATGTTTTTTGGTCTGTGGGAGGAAACCGGAGTACCCGGAGGAAACCCACGCATGCACGGGGAGAACATGCAAACTCCACCCAGAAAGGCCCCGGACCGGGATTTGAACCGGCAACCTTCTCGCTGAGAGGCAGCAGCTCTACCAGTTGTGCCACCGTGCTGCCCGATCTATTGCTCCGATGGTGTTTGGCACAGCAGTCCAGCAATAGCATGAAAATCAGTCTTAATTCGTACTTGTTCTGCGGCGGTGTATGGGAATTTTATGTACCTGGGTGTTAATATGAGGAGCGGCTTTGATGACCAAGGGGAGCGCACGACTCACTGAAGCCTGCGCGACACACCAGACAAATTAAACTTAAAATTATAATTCTAATTCAAACAGAATAACCTATTGTCAAGAATAATTATGGTGCGTGATTTTTTTAAACCCAAAATATTTTCTAAATAACGAAATATGAAGTTATTCGTGGAGAAGATCCGTCTGGATGACAGCAGACTGACGCTCCTAAATTATACGACAGGTCCGGACCACTCGTAAATTTTGTTCGTATCTGAAGAAAATCGTAGGATACGAAAACATTGTTGGATGCCGCAAATGATCCTAAATCACTCGTACGCACAGTTTAAGAACAAATCTGTGCGTACGAACGGTTCGTGCATGAGGGCCAATGAGACTAACCTGGATAAATAAATCTGTCTACGTACAAAATAATAAGCAAAACCCAGCAATAACTTCTGTTCTTCACACAAAGGAACAGAAAACGACAAGAATAACTTTATGTTTGAAAAATAACATGATAATTTGAAAAAAGTGAAAACTCTGCCCTGACAGCAGCTGCTTTTAACTAACTGTATTTCTTGATACCTGAGAGCTTTGATGAAGATACTATTTCTGGTTTTAAAGTCTCTGAACAACGACTCCGCTGCTTCAACAAATGCCTCTTTTACCATCTCTCCATCTTGAAAAGACTTCTTGTGCTTAACAATTATTAAAGTGACTCACCCGATGCTTCACTGCTGTCAGCTGTAGAAAAGTGACTGCTGTCCCAATAACTGGGATTTTAGTTAACCGTTTTCTTTTTCAGCTCGCTTTTCAAAACGACGTCAGCGCAGTTGTATTTATGAATATAGTCCGAAAATGTTGCTCCGGTGACACTTCAAATATGACATCATAAAAAAAAAAGTTCTCCTCCCATTCCGTATGGAAATGGTAATTTTTTTGCTTCTTACTTGGTCCAGCTCCCCAACTCATTTTACACACTTTATTGAGTTTAGATATAAACTGGAGGCTATTATGAGTCAACTTGTTTGTTTTTAGTGTGGTTGAATGTGCATGCATGGTGACCTATGCGTCAGAAAAAAAATCTGGTCTCTGATTGGATGCCTTGTGTGTCAATCATGAGTGCCGTTGTTTGTGCATGTGTGGTGACCTATGTGTCAGAAAAGGTTGGTCTCAGATTGGCTAACCTGTATGTCAGTCAAGTGACGACTTGCATAGTGAAGACGGATTGATTGGTTGACGTCTAAAAATAAAATTACCGTATTCGTCGGCGTATAAGTCGCACCGGAGTATAAGTCGCACCAACCTAATTACAGTATGCCCAATTAAATGGAAAAATCAACGTATAAGTCGCATCGGCCTATAGGTCGCACCTCACGTGAACTGGTGTTTTGCCCAAAATGGACTGGCTGCCAAATTGTTTGGAAGGACTTTTGACAAGATTATCACATAAAAACTACAGTATTTTGTTTGATGTGTCTTAGTTGAACTTTTCATTAATAAATGAACATTATTTTGGACTGGCTGCCAAATTGTTTGGAAGGACTTTTGACAAGATTATCACATAAAAACTACAGTATTTTGTTTGATGTGTCTTAGTTGAACTTTTCATTAATAAATTAACATAATTTTTGTATATTTTGTGTCTTTCATCATTTATCTTTAAAGATAAACACATAAAAATATATTTTTATTAGCTGACATTACAGTAAAAAACGTGTCTCAGTTTAAAATGATGACAGAAACAGATACTGTATTTATTTTATGGTTTTTATTTATTTATTCAAAACCATTGAAGTCTTCATCTTCTGTGTCACTGCACCATTTTTGGACCAGGCAGATGTCAACAGTGTAGGTACTGTAAAGGGTTTCTTAGCGCCCATAGCGGCCGAAACTGGTACTGCACCATTTTTGGAGTTTTTGACCAAAGTCAAATTATGACCAAAATATTGGAAAAATCGACGTATAAGTCGCACCGGCCTATAAGTCGCAGGGCTTAGAAATGTAAGCAAAAAGGTGCGACTTATACGCCGGAGAATACGGTAAAAGAAATTGAACTAAAAGGTCTGACATATATTTCGCTGTGCGATCTACTGATATTACCTTCACAATCTACCAGTGGCGGTCTGATCCTCGGCTACAAAAGCTGGCCATTGGGACATGGAATGTCACCTCTCTGGTGGGGAAGGAGCCTGAGCTAGTGTGTGAGGTTGAGAGGTTCCGGCTAGAAATAGTCGGACTCACCTCAACGCATGGCTCTGGCTCTGGAACCAGTTTCCTTGAGAGGGGTTGGACACTCTTCCACTCTGGAGTTGCCCCTGGTGAGAGGCGCCGAGCAGGAGTGGGCATACTTGTTGCCCCCCATCTTGGTGCCTGTACGTTGGGGTTTACCCCGGTGAACGAGAGGGTAGCCTCCCTTCGCTTACGTGTGGGGGGACGGGCTCTGACTGTTGTTTGTGCCTATGCGCCGAACGGCAGCTCAGATTACCCACCCTTTTTGGAGTCCTTGGAGGGGGTATTGGAGGGTGCGCCTCCTGGGGACTCCCTTGTTCTGCTGGGGGACTTCAACGCTCACGTGGGCAATGACAGTGAGACCTGGAGGGGTGTGGTTGGGAGGAACGGCCCCCCTGATCTGAACCCGAGTGGTGTTCTGTTGTTGGACTTCTGTGCTCGTCATGGATTGTCCATAACGAACACCATGTTCAGGCATAAGGGTGTCCATATGTGCTCTTGGCACCAGGACACCCTAGGTCGTAGTTCAATGATCGACTTTGTTGTCGTCTCATCTGATCTGCGGCCGCATGTCCTGGACACTCGGGTGAAGAGAGGGGCGGAGCTGTCAACTGACCACTACCTGGTGGTGAGTTGGCTCCGATGGTGGGGGAGGATGCCGGTCAGACCTGGCAGACCCAAACGTATTGTGAGGGTCTGCTGGGAACGTCTGGCAGAGTCTCCCGTAAGACGGAGCTTTAACTCCCACCTCCGGGAGAGCTTTGAACACGTTCCGAGGGAGGCGGGGGACATTGAGCCCGAGTGGGCCATGTTTCGCGCCTCTATTGTCGAGGCAGCTTATCGGAGTTGTGGCCGCAAGGTTGTTGGTGCCTGTCGTGGTGGCAACCCTCGAACCCGGTGGTGGACACCGGCGGTGAGGGATGCTGTCAAGCTGAAGAAGGAGTCCTATTGGGCCTTTTTGGCCTGTGGGACCCCGGAAGCAGCAGATAGGTACCGGCAGTCCAAGCGGCATGCGGCTCGGGTGGTTGCTGAGGCAAAAACTCGGGCGTGGGAGGAGTTCGGAGAGGCCATGGAGAATGACTTCCGTACGGCTTCGAGGCGATTCTGGTCCACCATCCGGCGTCTCAGGGGGGGAAAGCGGTACGCGACCAACACCATTTATGGTGGGGATGGCGTGCTGTTGACCTCAACTCGGGATGTTGTGAGTCGGTGGGCGGAGTACTTCGAAGACCTCCTCAATCCTACTGGCACGTCTTCCACTGAGGAAGCGGAGCCTGGGGACTTTGGGTCGGGCTCTCCAATCTCTGGTGCTGAGGTCGCCGAGGTGGTTAAAAAGCTCCGCGGTGGCAAGGCTCCGGGGGTGGATGAGATTCGTCCTGAGTTCCTTAGGGCTCTGGATGTTGTGGGGTTGTGTTGGCTTACGCGACTCTGCAATATCGCGTGGACATCGGGGGCAGTTCCCTTGGATTGGCAGACTGGGGTGGTGGTTCCCCTATTCAAAAAGGGGGACCGTAGGGTGTGTTCCAACTATAGAGGGATCACACTCTTAAGCCTCCCTGGTAAGGTCTATTCAGGGGTTCTGGAGAGGAGGGTCCGTCGGATAGTCGAACCTCGGATTCAGGAGGAGCAGTGTGGTTTTCGTCCTGGTCGTGGAACACTAGACCAGCTCTACACCCTCAACAGGGTCCTGGAGGGTGCGTGGGAGTTTGCCCAACCAGTTTACATGTGCTTTGTAGACTTGGAAAAGGCATTCGACCGCGTCCCTCGGGGGGTTCTGTGGGGGGTACTCCGGGAGTATGGGGTACCAGGCCCATTGATATGGGCTGTTAGGTCCCTGTACGACCGGTGTCAGAGCTTGGTCCGCATTGCCGGCAGTAAGTCAGGCTCGTTTCCGGTGAGAGTTGGACTCCGCCAAGGTTGCCCTTTGTCACCGATTCTGTTTATAACTTTTATGGACAGAATTTCTAGGCGCAGCCAAGGTGTTGAGAGGATCCGTTTTGGTGGCCTTAGAATCGCTTCTCTGTTTTTTGCAGATGATGTGGTCCTATTGGCTTCATCAGCTCGTGATCTACAGCTTTCGCTGGAGCGGTTTGCAGCTGAATGTGATGCGGCCGGGATGAGGATCAGTTCCTCCAAATCCGAGGCCATGGTCTTGAGCCGGAAAAGGGTAGCGTGCCCTCTCCGGGTCGGGGAGGAGGTCCTTACCCAAGTGGAGGAGTTTAAGTATCTCGGGATCTTGTTCACGAATGAGGGAAAACTGGAGCGTGAGATCGATAGGCGGATAGGTGCAGCGTCCGCAGTGAAGCGGGCGCTGTACCGGTCTGTCGTGGTGAAGAGAGAGCTGAGTCAAAAGGCAAAGCTCTCAATTTACCGATCGATCTACGTTCCCACCCTCATCTATGGTCATGAGCTTTGGGTTATGACCGAAAGAACAAGATCTCGGATACAAGCGGCTGAAATGAGTTTTCTCCGCAGGGTGGCTGGACTCTCCCTTAGAGATAGGGTGAGAAGCTCAGTCATCCGGGAGGGACTCGGAGTAGAGCCGCTGCTTCTCCACATCGAGAGGAGCCAGTTGAGGTGGCTCGGGCATCTGGTTAGGATGCCTCCTGGACGCCTCCCTGGTGAGGTGTTCCGGGCATGTCCCACCGGGAGGAGACCCAGAGGAAGACCCAGGATACGCTGGAGGGACTATGTTTCTCGGCTGGCCTGGGAACGCCTTGGGATTCCCCCAGAGGAGCTGCTCCAAGTGGCTGGGGAGAGGGAAGTCTGGGCCTCCCTACTTAGGCTGCTACCCCCGCGACCCGACCCCGGATAAGCGGAAGAAAATGGATGGATGGATGGATGAATCTACCAGTAGATTGATATTGCCGTATTGGGCACCCCTGCACTACAGTATTTTATTAGGTTGAGGTCTGGACTTTGATCGGACCATTGCAACATCTTGATTGTTGTCTTTTTCATTTTGTTGTGGATTTGTTGCGCTGTTTGGATCACTGTCTGACGACCCAAACAGGTGAGATCCCAAAGCAGACATGTCAGAGCAGGGTCTGTACCTGAATAATGCAGAATGTAGGTAGAAACAGGAATTTAATGCGCTTTGACAGTCATGAAAGGACAAACATCCACTCAGCTCTGATCTTCTGCTCCTTTTATTCAGCCGCATGCGTCCACTGACCGTTAATAACTATAAGCAGTCAAAGTTTACCAGTAATTAAAAATGTCAGTTTTTTTTTTCGGGTTCAGACCTGTACCGTAAAAAACGTTGTATTATACGCAGTATTTTTGCTCATTTGAATGTCCAGCGTATTAAACACCGAAGAGTATTATTTATGGATTTTTTCCCATATTTTTAGACCCATTTTTCGCTCTGATTCTTCGTTTTTCATTTTTGGCAAAAATGGTGCAGTACCAGTTTCGGCCGCTATACGGGCGCTGTAGGCAGCAGCCAGCAGAGGACTCAGAGAGCGAAGAGGAAGAGGGGCCACTTCCAGAAGTTTCTACTTGCATGTGTCCGAAAAAAGCCTCCTTTGGTCGGACTGATGACTCTGTCGCTGCCCGCTCCCTGCTGTGGATGTACCGGTAGCTGTTTTTGTTTGCAAGATACCACTCATAAACCACACCGCAGATTTTTAAATCCAGCTGATTTCACATTTGGTTCAGCTCAGGAGCCCGTCTGCTATAGTGAGGTAAGAAATATATTTTTAAGCGTTTATTTAGCTAAATTTAAAGAAACAAAGCGTCCGGTTTGACCCGCCTGGCGCCTGCATAAAAGTCAGCGAACTTTTTTTTTTAATCCAGCTGATTTGAACATTTCGTTAAACTCAGGAGTACGTCTACTATTAAGTCAGCTAAGAAATATATTTTTTAAGCGTTTATTTAGCTAAATTTAAAGAAAGAAAGCGTCCGGTTTGACCCGCCTGGCGCCTGCCTAAAATTCGGCGAACTTTTTTTTTTAATCCAGCTGATTTGAACATTTCGTTAAGCTCAGAAGCACGTCTGCTATGAAGTCAGCTAAGAAATATATTTTTTCTCGCAAAGAAATAATTGTTTTACCGTGTTTCCTTGTGAAGATCTTCGTACTCGCTTGCTTCTGTCGCCGCCATCTTGATTAGGGCAAATGAGGCGCTGACGCGTCGCGTGCTGATGACACGTATTAAACACCGAGGCGTATTGTTTACGTTTTTTTCTTGTTTATTGTTAATAATTGGACAAAAGTATTAGGGCTGAAACAACGAATCGATAAAATCGATAAAAATCGATTTTTAAAAGTGTTGGCAACGAATTTCATCATCGATTCGTTGTGTCGCGCGATTATGCATCTTTCACGGCGCCGCGGAGCTGTTTTGTTCACCGGTAAAGCTTTGTCAAAGGCAAGCTGGCTGACTGAATAAAGTTTGAAAAAAAAAAAAACTGCAGCGTCAGCGTGCTGCGCCTGCGCGTGTGTGGCGCTTCTGAACAGAGCGAGGAGGGAGGAGGAAACAGAGCAGAGACTGTTTTCAAAGTCTATTTTACAATGACCGACGCGACGCAGAGAAAACTGTAAATAAGTCCTACAACGTGTGGGAGTTCGACGCTTCATAGATAAAAAAGCTTTGAAAAGTGACGACGCGACACGAGATAACCACGCAGATGAAATGTAAACATGACGGGCTTCACCACCGTGTGAATGAAGGAAGAGCAGCAGGTTTGTTCTGTTTCAAAGAGAGAAAACGTGATGCCAGTGTCTCTGGCAGCTGAAGCTGCTTGTTTCTTAGCTGTGACAGAGAATGTGTGTGTTTTTATTTTTAATGTAACGATACAAGCAGTGTTTAAATGTGTTTTATAAATAAATCTAACACAAAGATGGTGATAATTTAATGATTTAGCTTCAACTTTTAATTTGCTGGCAAAGTCTGAAGTCACTGCATTGTATGGAAGGATGAATTGCATTTAAACAGGAATTACAGTAATTTATTCATCTACTCAAGTGTGTGTAATTAGTATTTTATATTTGTGTGTGTGTGTGTGTGTGTGTGTGCTTGTGTGTTTAACCAAGTGAAACAAGGCATTTCTTGAGTTACTGTAAATTATGATATAATACATATAAACTCTCTCTCATTCCAGAAAACAACAATGACAGCCTTCATGATGGACAGACATCATGCACACCACAGCAAGCAGCAGAGACTGAAAGATCCTTACATGAACGTCACTGACATGAGGCCTCTGTCGATGGTTGAAGACGAAGGCTTCACTGCCATGATACACACTTTTAACCCAGGTTACAATGATCCACACTTGTAATGGTAAATGGACTGTACTGTACTTATATAGCACCTTTCTATCTAATTGATACTCAAAGTGCTTTACACTGTTTATAGTAGTGTAAAGCACTACATGTCCTCATTTACCCATTCATACAGCACTCTACTAGATTACAAAGAACAAATCATTCTAAAGAGACTAATCAGAGCTTTAGCTCACATTCATACACCAATGGGGCACAAACATGGGGTTCAGTGTCTTGCCCATGGACACTTAGGCATGTGACTGCTGGTGGATTCCAACCCTCAACTCTTGCATTGGAGGACGACTGCTCTAACAACTCAGCCACAGCTGCCCCATCCAGGTTAAAACAATCCACACCTTTAATCCAGGTTACACTCGTCCCTCAAGGACACATTTTACAAAGTAGCTACATTTTGTGCAGGTATAAATCATACATTTGTATATATGTTTGTGTACATTTATTTTTTATTGAAGCTGACTAACTTTATTTTTTAATTATTCAATATTTTACTAACAGAATAGTCAAGTAGCAACCTGTTTTTTGTGCGATTTGATATGTCAGTCAAATTTTGGAATAAAGAGGTGATAATTAAAACTTGTTTCCTTTTTTTTTTTTTTTTGCCGATTCATCGATGAATCGAAAAAATAATCGGCCGATTAATCGATTATTGAAATAATCGTTAGTTGCAGCCCTAAAAGTATTAAACACCGGAGCGTATTTTCCTCCGGTGAATACGGTAATTACTGTTAATTCATTGGGTCGGGTGGGGTTCAAAAATGATGGCTACGGGCTGGGTCGGACTTTTTGGACCTGAATGCAACTCTAATCCCAAAATGATGGGCAGCAGCTGTAGCTTTTCTAAGGTCATTGCTGCTGATGTTCTTCCTTGGCATTTTGTTAACCCACGCCTGTATGCTCCAGAGCAAAAAAATGTCAAAATTTTGTTTCTTATAGAAATGGTCACAATTATGATGATCAGTAAATTGAGTGCATTTGATTAACAATACGTAGCTTTTATACTTTCCCTCTAAAATCACAAGGAAGCAGCAAGGGTGGACCTAGTTTTCCATCCCCACACATAACTTTTCCATTTTGGCTCAATAAACAATATAAATAAATAAATACAGTCAAGGTGGAATCAGTTGACTGTTTTGTAGAGTTGAGGAAATCCTAGAATGGAAAGAGGGTGGACTTTCCTTTTCTTAAAGGGGACCTCAGATGTATTTTTTAAATTTTTATGGTATTTCTGTGGGATATCCAGACCCTATTCCTTCAATTTAATGCACAAAATAATTATTAGATAATCAATTATACCCTTTTTAATTCTGCCATTTTTAACTTTCGTTTTGAACGACCGGTTTCTTGAAGTCCACGCCCTTCAACGATCTGTTCACGCCCTCTGTAACAGCCAGTATCTGTAATGTGTTGTTGTTTTAAAATTAGCTCTTTTTTTATTACTCATTTGACTTACTGTTAGTGTTAGCTTAAGATAACTTACCGAAACCCGTCTGAGCGCGCCGCAGTTTGCTGCTCCTTTTAGCATTAGACCACCCGAATCCGAAGCTAATGTTAGCTTGTTCCTCTTCCGGTTTTCGCCAGCTCCGCTCGTTGCACGCGATGAGATTTTGGGAGTTATCGCTGTTCCAGTGAAGACAACACAAAGTTCACCAAGTGTCTCCCGTAAATTAATCTGTAAGGAGAAGGTCCTCTTGCTGCGAGCCTGCTGCGAGGCTGCTGCAAGGCTGTACAGTTGAAGCTCCGCTCCATCGCGCCGGAAGAGGGTCCCGTCGAACCCGGTCCTTCCGCCTGTGGTCCGCTCGTTTAATTTTTGCCGGCTGCGCGTTGGCAGCGATCGCAAATACACTAAAAATTGAACTAAAACATAAAAATAACAATTATACTTTATTTATAAAGCCATTTAAAAAAACACAGCTGCAACAAAGTGCTGTACACATGAAATTAAGAACATATAAACAAAAGATGAGATGAAATCATGAAAAACAACAGTCATGTGTTTAATACAGAAGTGGGTTGAGCCTAACCAGGGGTTGCTAGGTGAGGGGCTGGACTCAGGTTTGATCTGATTGGCTGGCGGCTTGTGACGTCAATAAATGCAGGAAGTGTGAATCCTGGTGTATTTATCAAAAATAAATAAATCTACTTAGAGTAAATAAACCACTGGGTGCATTTTTTTGGCACAAGGACTGTTTTTTTATGAAGTAAATACCCAAAGTTTAGTAAAAAAACATTAAAAAGTGAATTTTGCATGTGTGGTCCCCTTTAACAGCTTTGTAAGTTGTAAAACTTTGCTCTTACAAATCCTGTACAATTAACTACTTTTTTGTTAACTACAGAAAAGCAACATAACACCAACTTGCCTGATCTTGTAATGCTGTATCATGTAACAGTTTTCCAACAATGAACAAGACTAGGTTTAATTGCCAAGAAAAAAAATCTAACCTGATTAAATCGAAGTTCATGCCCAATAACCTGATTATAGATTTTGACAAACTGAAGTGAACAGAGGGGCATGTCAGTCTGTGAAGTCTGATACTAACCTGCCATTCCTGCCGAAGCCATGTGCACTTGTGTGGAGTCTGGTTCCAACACGCCATTCAGCTTCTCTTTGGCAGTGGAGTAAGCAGCAAAGTAGATTGCTCTGTTGAAAATAAAAAAACAGTTTGCAAGTGTTACAACTCTAATGAGACACAAGTCATATGCCACATTTTTTGGATTTCTGTGTACAACCACTAGTCTCACCCCCTGCCCTAAGTATACACATTACTGTCGAAAGGCCAGGATATTCCGATATAAAAAATAAAACCCATGGGTGTTTTGTCCCTGAGTATGCCCGTCTTTGCTGCAGACTCTTGCTCAAATGTACTTAAGATATGACGATGATTTTCAGAAAAAGATGTGACGTGAATTATTTATGATATCTCTGGTTTTACTTGACCTGTCAACACAATTTTAAAACTGATGTGTACAGTAGTTTAAATGTTGCATACTTTTTGATAAATTAAAATGTTTCCCCTAGGTCACTTGCCTTGGGTTCTGATCCAGTGTTTCCCCTACCTTTATACAAGCGGGGTGCCCCACCCCGTCAACAGAACTGAGCACCCCACCCACCAAACCGAACTTGCCCCCCGGCACCGACATAGTGCTAAGCTAGCGGTACGAAATACAGGCTCTCTAGCTAAAAAGCTATAGACAGTGCTCACGGTGCCTCTTCTCTCA
>JBBPBX010003035.1:4284-19522 GCA_038048925.1 Garcialebias charrua | reverse complement strand
TCACATTTTTCTTGGTTAAAAATAATAATTGTGTGCTTTGAGTATAACATCTTGTTAAAATATTTGATAATTTTTGTAACTTGTAAACAGGATTGTATGGAACACCAAAATGCTCAAAATTAAATAAATAAAGCATTATGAAATAAGTATCTAAGCTCATTATTAAGAAAAAAAAATATTTTATTCTCTCATTTCATTTTTTTCATGATCGTTATTTATTTCATAATTGCATTTTTCATAACTGCTTATTTATTTCATAATGCCACTTGTCAGCAGAATGACTTCAGCTGTCAATCAATGTCAGTGGGGTGGACCTGCACTCAATGGCTGCTCCTTCAAATACATTACCGGTAGTTTTCCTGAATACGTATTTTTCAGACTATAGGTCGTTTTGTCCAATTATTGCCAAAAAATTGGAAAAATCCATAAACGGGTCGCACCTAAATATAGGTCGCACCTACGTCACCGCTGACGTGACGCGTCACCGCTGAAACAACACGGAAATGTGGACGAGTGTTTAGCTCTGTTGCAAATGTCTGCCACAGGAGCGCACAGCAAGGCTTTTAAGAAGATTAACACGGTAAAAACAATTTGTTTGCTATTTTAGCAAAGGGTTCCTGAGCTTAACCGTTCCTTAATAAATTCACGAAATGGTCTAATCTAAAATATACACGGAAATAAAACGGAAGCTAACACAAGACGAGTCCGTCTCTAAAACAACAAATAAAAAATCAAATTTTATCTCAAATGTCTCATACAGGTCAACAGTTTGTAAATGAAAACCATATACTGTACTGTACCGGTAATTACACTCTGTAAGCAGAAAAAATATCCGCCGAGTGGTTTATGAGCCATTTTTTTTATAATATACACGGAAATAAATCGAAGCTAACAGAGACGAGTCCGTCTCTAAAAACATGAATTAAAAAATTTAATTTGATCTTAAATGTCTCATACAGGTCAACAGTTTGTACATTAAACCCCATTTAATTACACTCTGTAAGCAGAAAAAATATCCGCAGAGTGGTTTATGAGCTATTTTTTATAATATACACAGAAATAAATTGAAGCTAACAGAGACGAGTCCGTCTCTAAAAACACAAATAAAACAATCGAATTTTATCTCAAATGTCTCATACAGGTCAACAGTTCCCTCCAGAGCAAGAGGGCGGGCAGTGACAGAGTCAGTCCGAGCAGGAGGAAGCTTTTTTCGGACACATGAGCTGGAAACGGTCGATGGACTCTCTGGAAGTGTACCCTAGCGGACAAAAGTGGTACTGCATAATTTTTTGCAAAAATGAAAATATATATATCTGAGCCAAAAAATTAGTCTAAAAATATGGGGAAAAATCCATAAATAGGTCTCACCTCTCTATAGGTCACAGGGCATGCAAATTAGGCAAAAAAATGTGACTTATAGTCTGGAAATACGGTACCTGCTCACTGATACAGCTAGCATAGCAGCTAGCAGCGACTTGCTAGGGCCTGCTTACATGAAAATTATGAAATGGAAGAGTTTCGTTGTGTTTGTACTGTTCATTTACATGAAAACAGCTAAATGTTTTCTCTGACAACGGCACAATTTAAGAATGGGTTCCAAAGTGCAATGGTTCAAAAACGTCCCAGTGTCCGTTGTCGTGTAAAAAAATAAAAAATAGATATTTTCTGTCAGGAAATCACCAGTGCATGTGCAGTATGACACAAAACATAACGGCTTCCTCCAATCCCCAGAAGAAGAAACTATCGACAATGGTGGATACCAGAGTATTGTTTGTGCTTCTGGGTCTTATAATCTACAAATTTAATTTCCCCAGACTGCTTTCAGTTTAGACATCACTTGGGCTTTTGTTATGGCTGATTTCTCATGAGAGAAATGTTAGAACATTTTTTTTTTTTTTGAATGAGCACCGTTCCCGGTGAAAGTTGGACTCTGCCAAGGTTGCCCTTTGTCACCGATTATGTTCAAAACTTTTATGGACAGAATTTCTAGGCGCAGCCAAGGTGTTGAGAGGATCCGTTTTGGTGACCTTAGGATCGCGTCTCTGCTTTTTGCAGATGATGTGGTCTTACTGGCTTCATCAGGTCACGATCTACAACTTTCACTGGAGCGGTTTGCAGCAGAGTGTGACGCGGCCGGGATGAGGATCAGTTCCTCTAAATCTGAAGCCATGGTCTTGAACCAGAAAAGGGTAGAGAGCCCTCTCCAGATCGGGGAGGAGGTCCTGCCACAAGTGGAGGATTTTAAGTATCTTGGGATCTTGTTCACGAATGAGGGAACAATGGAGTGAGAGATCGATAGGCGGATAGGTGCGACGTCTGCAGTGAAGTGGGCACTGTACCAGTCTGTCGTCGTGGAGAGAGAGCAGAGTCAAAAGATGTAGCTCTCAATTTAACGGTTGATCTACGTTCCTCCCCTAATCTATGGTCATGAGTTTTGGGTTGTGACCAAAAGAACGAAGATCTCGGATACAGGCGGCCAAAATGAGTTTTCTCCGCAGGGTGTCTCGACTCTCCCTTAGAGATAGGGTGAGAAGCTCAGTCATCCGGGAGGGACTCGGAGTAGAGCCGCTGCTTCTCCACATCGAGAGGAGCCAGTTGAGGTGGCTCGGGCATCTGGTTAGGATGCCTCCTGGACGCCTCCCTGGTGAGGTGTTCCGGGCATGTCCCACCGGGAGGAGACCCAGAGGAAGACCCAGGACGCGCTGGAGGGACTATGTTTCTTGGCTGGCCTGGGAACACCTTGGGATTCATCCAGAGGAGCTGCTCCAAGTGGCTGGGGAGAGGGAAGTCTGGGCCTCCCTACTTAAGCTGCTTCCCCAACAACCTGACCCCAGATAACTGGAAGAAAATGGATGGATGAATAAGCTCTTGGAGTTTCAAGTTTTACATAACATAGCACCACCTAATGGCGTGGCAAGGGAATTACACCTTTTCCATGTCTACCGTTGCTGTGCAAAACAGAGATCGTAATTAGAATGTTTTCATGTGAATGTGTTAATAGAAATGGGAAAATTTTTCAATTTTAATTGGATCGTTGTTGTGTAAACAGGGCCTTAGTCAACAGTCATGAAAGATGGGAGAGTTTCATGAACTTTGTTAAGCTCAGGTAACTTTAGCAGATCAATTTGAGAGATTACGTTCTCAAAAGGCACAGGTGTCATTAAAAAAAGTGATGGATTGCCAAAAATCGATGGGCGCCGTGGGAGCGCGCACAGGAGGACTGGCTGTTTTAGTTCTTTGAATTTAATAAGATTAACACTAGCTGTACCAGTGAGCAGGTATTCAGGAAAACTAATGAATGTGAAAGCTCAGCCAGTGGGCGTGCAAGTCCAACCCACTGACATTGATTAACAGCTGAAGTAATTCTGCTGAAAAGAGTCATTATGAAATAAATAAACAGTTATGAAAAACACAGTTATGAAATAAAAGAATAAAATTGAAAAATGTTATTTCAATTTTTATTTTTTATTGCTTTTGAGCGTTTTGGAGTTCCACAGAATGGGACTCAAAATAGAAATCCTGTAGAACCCCCTTTGTGGGTACTTAAAGAGGAACTAAATGCAAATTTACCTTTTTTTAGCTGATAAACTCCCTAGAATGTGTTTAAAATGTTTTATAGCACTATATCTGTGTTAATGTTCATGTAATTGTTCGTATTTGTTTAAATCGGCAATATTTGGTCTAAAACGTGTTTACGGTAGTCCTATGGGTTGAACTGGTGAATTCACGTTAATTTTACTATTAGTTCAAATGCTCAGTTGTGACGTCACATCGTCTTGCCCGAGTATAAAAGAAGTTCAACCATAGCCACTCCCCTTGCAGAGATCGCCTCCGTCTTCCTCCTTTCTGTCCGCGCGCACACACACACTCTCGCGGTGCGACAGTCTGTAACATACAAGCACCACTGATCGATATACTTTTCAGATTAGCAACTTATTTATTTTAAAGGGGACCACACATGCAAAATTCACTTTTTAATGTTTTTTTACTAAACTTTGGGTATTTACTTCATAAAAAAACAGTCCTTGTGCCAAAAAAATGCACCCAGTGGTTTATTTACTCTAAGTAGATTTATTTATTTTTGATAAATACACCAGGATTCACACTTCCTGCATTTATTGACGTCACAAGCCGCCAGCCAATCAGATCAAACCTGAGTCCAGCCCCTCACCTAGCAACCCCTGGTTAGGCTCAACCCACTTCTGTATTAAACACATGACTGTTGTTTTTCATGATTTCATCTCATCTTTTGTTTATATGTTCTTAATTTCATGTGTACAGCACTTTGTTGCAGCTGTGTTTTTTTAAATGGCTTTATAAATAAAGTATAATTGTTATTTTTATGTTTTAGTTCAATTTTTAGTGTATTTGCGATCGCTGCCAACGCGCAGCCGGCAAAAATTAAACGAGCGGACCACAGGCGGAAGGACCGGGTTCGACGGGACCCTCTTCCGGCGCGATGGAGCGGAGCTTCAACTGTACAGCCTTGCAGCAGCCTCGCAGCAGGCTCGCAGCAAGAGGACCTTCTCCTTACAGATTAATTTACGGGAGACACTTGGTGAACTTTGTGTTGTCTTCACTGGAACAGCGATAACTCCCAAAATCTCATCGCGTGCAACGAGCGGAGCTGGCGAAAACCGGAAGAGGAACAAGCTAACATTAGCTTCGGATTCGGGTGGTCTAATGCTAAAAGGAGCAGCAAACTGCGGCGCGCTCAGACGGGTTTCGGTAAGTTATCTTAAGCTAACACTAACAGTAAGTCAAATGAGTAATAAAAAAAGAGCTAATTTTAAAACAACAACACATTACAGATACTGGCTGTTACAGAGGGCGTGAACAGATCGTTGAAGGGCGTGGACTTCAAGAAACCGGTCGTTCAAAACGAAAGTTAAAAATGGCAGAATTAAAAAGGGTATAATTGATTATCTAATAATTATTTTGTGCATTAAATTGAAGGAATAGGGTCTGGATATCCCACAGAAATACCATAAAAATTTAAAAAATACATCTGAGGTCCCCTTTAAGAATACTTTCACTTCATCAAAATCTAATCAAAACTGAAAACTCCAACGTTCTAAAAGTAGGTGGTTGTATTTATTTCTTATACTATGAAGGACTGTTCTTGCGTAATTGCCAGGTTGGTCGAGAGGTAAGGAACTCGTTTGGCACCCAAAGGACCGCGGTTCGATTCCCGGTCACGACATTTTTTTTTAAAGCCTTTTGTTTCGGATAGATCGGGGTGAGAATAGATATATACATCTACATAATAATACTTTGTGTTGCTTGTTTTAAATTGTGTATTACTAATGTAATTTTAACATTCAGAAACAATGACAGTCTCTCGTCCTGGCCACACCTCCTCGCTCACCCACCACCCGCCTCCCCCTCCTTTAGGCGGTGTCTGTTGACACGCCCATTTTTATGCATTTTTTTCAAATCCTGGGCTGGGGCGGGGCTATCTCTGGACGGTGAGCTACACTTTAAAATATTCAACCGTCAAATGAGTGGTCAAAAATATTTACTGTATTGTCAATGTAAAAAATAATAGACAATAAAGCCACTTTGTCATCGATAAGTACGACTCAAGTTGGTAATCGTCTCATCTGCCCTTCTCAGGTGTAGCTGATTTTCCACTGTGACTCGTTTCCCTGCTCAGTGGGCGGGATTGTCACTGTAATCTTACTTCAGATTTTTTTATTTAGCTTATATAATAATAATGATAATAAACTTTATTTGTATAGCACCTTCCTACAATGCCTTGCATTGACCAAGGTGCTTAACAGGACAGAAAATATAAAAACTGGAACAATAAATCAGTGAAAATAGAATAAAAATCAACAGCAATAAAAGGAGGCAATGGAAATAAAAATGCTACATACTAAAATACCAAAGTAATAAAAGTTACACACTGAAAGCTTTTTTGAACAAGTGGGTCTTCAGTCTGGTTTTGAACAGAGTCAGATCAGAGGTGGCACGCAGCTCAAGGGGGAGACTGTTCCAGGCTTTTGGGCCGGCAACAGAAAAGGACCGGTCTCCCCATTGTTTGTACCTTGAGCGAGGCACCTCCAGCAGGTGTTGACTGGCAGAGCGTAAAGCTTAAGGTAACTGCCTATTAATTAAGACTGGACAAACAGAGACCTTGTTTTAACTTTGATTTTGACTTGTTACCATGGAGCTGTGGAGATAAAAGATAGCAAGACACACCACATAGTTGTGGTACAAATCCGTATTAAGTTTCTTGTAATTATCCTGAGCAGATCAGAAGTTATGGTCCAGACAAACAACAGAATAATTCTTTTTTTATTTACCGGCACCCTTTATTTATACAGGTAGTCTCATTAGCTATGTTTACATGGACATAAGTAATCGGGTTATAAAAATGTGTCATGTAGCCCCGTTCGGATTATTTTTTGTTGATTCAGCTCGATCCAAAAGAATTTGTAATCTGAACAAAACAGGTGATTTATGCCAATTCATAACCCGAATGGTGTCCATGTAAACACTTAATCAGTTAATTTTTTTCCCCCATCGTGAAAAACTGACCTGACTGTGCATGTGCGACCTATGTCATTTCTGCCTGGCTAATGCTAATAACATTAGCATGTCAGGGAAGCAAAACTGGCCGGTGAGCGACAACATTTCTACTAGAAACTTTGAAAGAGTTCAAAATGATCTGCATTACCTGTAGCTCAGTCAGACGTTGCTCAGACGTCTACATGGTCATTAAAACCTGTCCCAGGTCCATTTTAGCACTAAGGTTTGTTTACATTCATCCCGAAAGTAAACCGCAAGTAGAACAACCTCTGTGGGTTCTTTTAAATGAGAGTTTACCACTCTGCGCATGCCAGTACTTCTATTCAGAACAAAGCCCGCTGCATGTAATTGAGTCACGAGGACTCATTTTCAAGAGATACCCATTTTGGGAGCAGATTGTGGGTGTTAAGGGCCTTGCTCAGGGGCCCAGAGTAGGGCAAATGGGAGTGGAGGCAGGGGTGTCAACTTTTTCACCCACATTTTGATGTTGACAGTACCGGGAGTTGAACCTGTGACTTTCCGATCACAGGCCCATCTTCTTTAAACTCTGTGCAACCACTCCCCAAAAGGTCCGGGTGTAGCCATGCAAGACTATCGTATCAGATATCTTGCGATAAATTTGCCGTTTCTTGTAGTGCTGTTCAGCTTGTGTTGAACTCTCTGAACGGTCTGCACCTTGTCACTGGTCCACAGCACTATTTTTGGAGTGTCCAAACTGAACTCAAAAAAACTAACTGAGCGAGTCATCCTGTGACATAGCTCCATTGGCCAATCAACGGCTGCTGCCCGTTTACGTCAAAATTGGCCCCTTGGAGCAGTTCGCTTGGAACCACAAACAGTGTGGTCCCATAAACCCGGCTGAGTGGGCGTGGGAACCGGCAGTGGGCAGGACCTCAACTGGTGCGGTCTAGAACTGATGAGTGTAGAGATAGTGGCAAAGTGCCATAAGTATGTTCCCTAATTTGATGATTTTCATCAAAGTTTGAACACTTTCAAGAAAATGATTTTGTTTGATTACTAAGAATAACAGTCAGAGATAAAGTCAATTATCCTTTACCAACAGAATCGCATGCAGCATATTTTAATATATCCGTCTTTCTATGGGTGTATAATAAAAACATTTTTATGCCAAACTTCATGTTGATATTTTGTAATCAAATATATCAAAAACACTCGTGGATAAAGAGTTAAGCAAAAATGAAATATGTAGAGCGTATAACGTTTAACTGTACTGTAATGGAGCATTTCAGTTTTTCATTTCATACTTTACTAACAATGTGTTAAATATGAGAGAGGAAGGAAATTACCTGGAAGGAGCCACACCCACTAAATTTGGCCCCAAACCCCTGAAAAGAGAACGAGGTCCCTCTTTCTCCAATATCAGCCTGGGGAAAATAAAAAAATGCACATTTAAGCAACCTTAAATCACAAGTTGGCTGAACATTTAATCAACAATTAACGCTGTTAATTATGGCTTTTTCACCAGTGAAGCAACTACTGTCTCTTTTAGGTTCATGTTGTTTTGAAACAGATGTTTGCAACAGGGTACAAGAGCATGTTAGCCCATAAAATATATACAACCACTACTGTAGGTTCACTATGGAAGTTAATCATTAGTGACATTATAATTACGTTAATCGTTAGCTGATTAGATTACTTTACAAAAGCAGAACAGCAGAGAAGTGATATAGACACAATTACTTTAGCATGATAAATAAATGTAAATAAAACAGCCGGTTGATTCTGATGTTTTAACTACTGCTTTATTAAATTAAATATACATTATAAATTTATTCTCCAAGCTTGTGGTTAAAATCAAACTATAGCCTTCAGATTAAAAATGTCATAATTAAAAATGTTTTAATACTACTGTTGATAGCAAAATGGTTTAAATCCAGACTGATTTCAGAAAAAGATGACACTGACTTAAAACTGTTCACATTTTTTATTCACCTCATTTACATCTGTCCAATCAAATAAAATAACAGATAAATAGTCCATCCATCATTTATCAATGTTGTTTGCTTATATTCTCATCCTAAGTAACTTTAAACCAAATGTCTTGTTATAACTGACAGCAGTTCAAGCTTGGTTTCCCAAAATGTTTGACTGGAAAAATCATTTCAAGTCTAATATCACTAGACAACTCTCAAACCAATGTTGAAATTGACCTTCCAGCATACAAGACCCTGGTGAAACTGGTCCTCTCCTAGATCAGACAAACATTTGTGTCGATGACGTCCTTTAGATACATGATTCAGAGGATCCATGCCCGCCTGGAGGCCACTGATGCTCATGTCAGAATAACGTTCTTTGATTTCTCAGCCGTATTCAGCATCATCCAGTCACAGCTGCTTGGTGAGGAGTTCAAGAGAATGCAGGCAGAGTCAGTGCTTGTTTCCTGGATGCTGGACTTACTGATTGCAAGACCAGTGCATGTGCGGATCCTAAACTGTGTGACTGATGCTGTTATCTGCAGTACAAGGAGCCCACAATGAGCTGCAGTTTCCCCTACCATTATCCAAGCAGGGTGCCCCACCCTGCCTACTGAAAATGAACCCAACTCGATATATACCGGTGGATATTAGAGGAACTAATGTGTGTTCAAGACAAGTCTACCTAAACAGTAGAGTTTTGAAGTTGTGTTTTAAGAGTTGGTTAGTTTTGTCAGAGAGACACTGGTCACACTGAACAATACCAGACACAACACAATGCAAACAAAAGACTGAACAACAACTCTGGAGTCAGACATTGTTGGGAGTGTTGGTGGCAAAAACTAAGCGCGACTAGAACTCATAGTTTAAACAATGAGTATTAGACCGGTGCACAAAACAAGGGCACAGTTGTATCAATGTGGACAAAATCTAGTCTGCATTTATCCATTTTATTTATTTATCCAAGTTGCATTTATATTTAAGTCTAACAGACAAATTGAAGTCAAGTACCCACCTGAGACAGTGCAAGGGGCCGGGTGGAGATATTCGGGCCACACTGGCCCCGTTGACAGTACTTAGCTGAACCTCAGACACATAAAGCGTGATGGAGGAGGACTGCAGACGAGTTTTCACGACTTCCAATGGACAAGTCAATATGGCTCCTACCGTACCCCCACATCTGGCACAAAGATAGAGATGGAAACGATGAAGATGAGACAGCAACAATTTGTCTCAAGCAGACGATGACAGGTTTAGGCCTTCAAAAACTTTAAAGAGTTTTCTTTTCAGGTGGTTTTAAAAAAGTTACAACTGATGCTTAGCACAAACAAACCAACCAATCACACAAATAAACTAATGCTTCCACATTTTACATTTATTCAGAACAAAAACAAACATTGTAACATGTTAACAACATGGTAACATGGGTTATTTGTGAAACTTTTTAAAAAAGAACAATTTTATAATGCTTTATAGCAAAGGCACATTATATTTAACACACAAGACAAGCAAAGCTCCTCCATGTCTGCATCTCTGTAATTTATCTATAGCTTCGTTATGACAAAGGTTTTTAGGGAACCGTAGTTGTTTCTGCAAATTTGAAGCAAACTTTAAATTAGTTTGTCTATTTCTAGTACAATTATTATTCATTTCAAAGCAACAGCAACTTGGTAAATTTACAGAAGTCTCCAGCTTAAAGACTGATATGAGTCCAAAACAATATTGACATAAATCAGCTAATCCTGGGAGGCCTGTCCTGGGCTGGACAGGGCGAGACAAGGAGGATGAAGAGTTATCTCTCCCCTGAGGTTAATTTTCAACCTGAACTAAAGCAAAGAGAGAAAGTCCTGTCAACGCAGTCCTTGGCAGAAGTATGCAGAGGAGAGGACATGTGGCTTCTGTACATGACTAGGAGAACACTAAAGTAGTCAAGGCGTGTCCACATGGGTTTGTTTTAATTTGCTCCATCACATACACAACAATGAGATAAGCACAGAGTTAGAAAAATTATACATGACTAGTTTGCCTTTCTTATTACCAGTGCGTTATTAAAAGTACAATGTTAAACCATTACGAAAGCTCACTTTTAACTCAGGTTTTTGAGCGTGGTCATCCTCAAAATGTGATTTTGAATGTGTGTGTGTACACACACCCAGATGAAATGTTAAGGACCTAACATGTCTGAGGTTACCCCAAATAATGGTTTATTTATAACAGATTTAAAATAGCTTCATAAATAGGTTATTCTACATGTTCATAAATATTCAAAACACTTAACTAAAGCACAAGGAATCATAAAAATTCAGGTGTAAACACTGAAGCAGGCTCCATTTAGCTTTTCTTTTTATAGCATTTCTAGTACTGCACCTTTTTCACTCACATCAATCAAATGTATTGCTAATGCTAACTTTTTTAAATCTAGATAACTGAATTTACAAATAGTCACTGTTTATTTAAATATGCACACCCTGCCGAACAGTGAGCCTGCTTCAATGTATAAATAATATTTTATATGCGATTGTTAATGCTTTGGAAAGTGTCTTACTGATGATTATTATATTTATAAAATATTGATAAAACTTAATATAGATGGAAAGTTTATTGAAAAGCGGTACCAAGTATCGTCAAGGTTGCTTATTATCAGTTTCATACCGGTTTTTTTTCTATTTCTACGATCGATGTAAATTGCTCTGGTAGAACAACATTGCTCTAGTAGAACAAAATTGCTCTAGTAGAACAACATTGCTCTAGTAGAACAACATTGCTCTAGTAGAACAACATTGCTCTAGTAGAACAACATTGCTCTAGTAGAACAACATTGCTCTAGTAGAACAACATTGCTCTAGTAGAACAACATTGCTCTAGTAGAACAACATTGCTCTAGTAGAACAACATTGCTCTAGTAGAACAACATTGCTCTAGTAGAACAACATTGCTCTAGTAGAACAACATTGCTCTAGTAGAACAACATTGCTGTGTAGTAGAACAACATTGCTGTGTAGTAGAACAACATTGCTGTGTAGTAGAACAACATTGCTGTGTAGTAGAACAACATTGCTCTAGTTACTAGAGCAATGTTGTTCTACTAGAGTCTAGTAGAACAACATTGCTGTAGTAGAACAACATTGCTGTAGTAGAACAACATTGCTGTAGTAGAACAACATTGCTCTAGTAGAACAACATTGCTCTAGTAGAACAACATTGCTCTAGTAGAACAACATTGCTCTAGTAGAACAACATTGCTCTAGTAGAACAACATTGCTGTAGTAGAACAACATTGCTCTAGTAGAACAACATTGCTCTAGTAGAACAACATTGCTGTAGTAGAACAACATTGCTCTTGTAGAACAACATTGCTCTAGCCCAGGGGTCTGCAACCTTTACGATAAAAAGAGCCGTTGTTCACTACATTAACCGTGTCCAGAGCTGCAACAACCTGCTACAACTGTGGTTATCAACTGGTGGCCCATGGGCCACTTTGGGTTTGCTGGAGGGGATTTTGTGGCTAGTAATGGTCACACTATAAAGCAAAATATATCTAATGCTTTTTAACATTTATTAAAGAAAAAGACCAGATTCTTGTAAAGGGGAAGTTTTCAGTGTTTATCTGTTTTTAAATCAAATCTGTTTGAATTCATTCTTTTTTGTTGTTTGTACCACCAATAAAATTCAGTTTTATGTCAGTTTTAGCCAAAGCTCGAAAGAGCCACTAAAGAGGGAGCAAAGAGCCACATGTGGCTCCAGAGCCTCAGGTTGCAGACCCTTGCTCTAGTAGAACAACATTGCTCTAGTAGAAAAACATTGCTCTAGTAGAACAACATTGCTCTAGTAGAACAACATTGCTCTAGTAGAAAAGCATTGCTGTAGTAGAACAACATTGCTCTAGTTAGTAGAACAAAGATGTTAACAACAATTATATATTTTAGTGTTTTATGTTCCTGCTCGAACAAGGTCGAATCATCTCATTTTACTCTTGTACGGTTTGTGTCGACACGCCCCATTTCCTGGGGCTGTGGGTGAAAAGTCTATCAAGTTTTTTTTTTCCACGTTTGCAGAGTCATATTTTTCTCTAAGTTGGGCAACATGTATTTAATAACAGTCCAGCAGGATGTAATGCACAGCAACAGAATCCAGCAGAAACAAGCGAACTACGTTTGATTTAGCCTTTAACGTCAAAATGCACGAGATTGTGATGTAATATACAACACAATGATGTCACAGACACATTATTGGCTTTTTAATGTTATATTTGATAGTTTTACTTACACTGAGACTGACGATAGAAAATATTACTGCCACAATGCTCGATCACTAAACTACAATTTTCATTCATATACTAATGTCCGACACATCCATGCTTCATCTCATTTGTTCAGTTGTCATCACGACACTAACAAGCTACACGAGCACAAAACTGCAAACATCCAGAAAATGAATCGCTTTACGAGCTAACGCCTGTTAGCATCGAGCGAGCAGCTAGCTTGAGAGAACGTACTCACCCTCCAGCAAACAGATGAACTAAGGTGTCTCTTTGACTCATTGTGGATCATATTCGGAAACCGTTCGCGGAGCACCAAGCGAGAACAACTGGTGAAGCGTGGGCTGAAGACAGAGGGGAAACACGACCCCTTAAAAGCGAATAAATGCCCCTCAATGCGCGTCTGTTGTGGTAGAGGTCAGCTGCGTATGAGAAACGAGGGAACGGCTAACTGAGCTAACTCGCGCTAGCTGCCAAAGCTAACTGGTTTCCGTTGCTAAAGGTAGATGCTGGCGTGCCAGCTTGATGTTGTCTCCTTTCGAAACGGGACAGTGTTTCACCACAGTGCGCCTAACTGCAGTCTGACATTAAATCCAGAAGCAACACGAGCGCTGAGGACTACTTCTTGACCTCCTCACGTTGACTTGTTTTGCTCCGGGGTCAGGTCGCGACGTCGAATGGGAAGGCGCAAAACAGTGGACGTGATTGGCTGAGGGATCCCTAGAGCCCGCCCCCTCACTGTGCTGTCACGTGACGCTCGCTTTTATTTTGAAGGCAGACATAAGCACGCGCGATAAGAGAAGTGAAAAACAAATCTGATTTAAAATAAATCAACGAATAAAGAAAATAAATAAAAAAAAATCATGACATTAAAGTAAAAGTATTTGAAGTTCATACACAAAAGTTAAGGGTCAGAAAGCTACAAAAGACATGACCAGTTTAATCAAAATTCAATTTAAAGTTTTAGTACAGTATCTTTATTGTCATTCTCACAACATGTGGTAAGAAGTGGAACGAAATGTGTACAGTACTCAAGGTCCCAGTTACACCCAAAATAACAAAAATATATAATATAAAAAGAAACAGTGTATAAGGATCTAAGATATACACACACAACATCTAAGATGTACGCAGGGCCGGCCCAAGCCTCCATGGGGCCCTAAGCAAAATTTGGTTTGGGGCCCTCTATTTTTGCTAATAATGTGGATTACTGCAATCAACATCAGAAGATCAGATCATTCACTGACCTAGCATAAACCCATTGCAACTCTGACAGCCCTGTTACATTATGTATTTTGGTACTAAAAGTAACAAAAGGAGAAGAAAAAAAACACCAGTATACAATGTATTTTACTGCAAAAATGTCATCTGGTATATTAACTTTGGTTCCAAAGAACTGCAACAGTAATGTTCAAAATAATTTGGAGCGCAAGATCAACAACAAACAACAGATAAAATAACTTGGATGCATAAAAACTAATTAAATTGTGCAAAAACAGACAAAAGAAAATAAAAATCAAGGAAATACTTAAATAATGTAAATGAACAATGGAACCACGTAAAATGGTTTAAACAAAGAAATGTAAAGTTGAATAATTAGTTCTTAAAACTATGTAAATGTATGTAACAATTTGCAAAAGCTGAATTTAAAAGATTAAGTAGAATCACATGGAAATCATTACTAAAAAAATTATAATAATCTGTTGCACTTAGGGGGCCCCCTAGTGGCCCCGGGGCCCCCGCTTAGTTTGCTTATGCCTTGGCCTGGCCCTGGATGTATGCTAAACACTAATAATGTAAATCATTAAAACAGCAACTCGATCAAGATACAGCAGCATAAAGGCATGAGATCAGCAGCATGGATAATCAGCAGCACAAATAAGTCACATATCACCATTTAAAGTGGCATTACAGTGATTTATAGCAGTGATTTCTCTGGGCCCTGTGATGGACTTGTGATCTGTCCAGGGTTTACCCCGCCCCTCGCACAGTGATTGCTGGGCATGGGCACCGGCGACCCCGTGACCCAAAAAGGAAGAAACTGGCAAATATAATGGATGGATGGATGAATGATGATTTTTCTGGTTAGGGTTTATGAGTCCAACAGCGTCAGGGAAGCTGTTCCTAGTGGTTCTACACTTAATGCTCCTCAACCTGCCTGAAGGAAGTGGGGCAAAAGGTGTGTGTGCTGGGTGAGTGGGGTCCTTCATGATGCAGGTGGTCCTCTTCCTGCGTCTGGAGGTGTAGATGTCTGTGATGGTGGGGAGGCTGACTCCAACAGACTTCTGTCCAGCCTTCGCCACTCTCTGCAAATGGCTGCCGACCTTACAAAACACAAAATGACAGCAATTTAGTCAATTTTACAGATTTTGACCTAAAATCTTATGTGGTATTGCTGAGAGTGATTCCTAACACATATTCTGAGTGCAAACAGATTGCGCAAGATCTTTGTTTACCATTTTGCTTTCAACAATTTGGAGACAGCACTAATATATATATATATATATATATA
>JBBPBX010003034.1:35595-61025 GCA_038048925.1 Garcialebias charrua | reverse complement strand
TTTTGTTTTTAAAGTTTTTATCTTGGACATTATCGTATCCAAGATGAAAACGCCACGTCAACAAAATCAAAAGGCTGCAGCCTTTTGATTTTGTTTTATGATAAAGTTTATTTTGTTTTTAAACTCTGCAAGTTGGTCTGCATTTCTGTGTCCAAATCCTCCAGAAACCATGACACCAGTTTCCAACATACTATACCAAATCTGAAGATATTATGGGATGTGTAAATAAAAACAGAATGTGATAATTAACAAATCTCATAAACCCACATTTTTATATAGTAAACATATCAGATGTTGAGTTCTAATGCTACAATTTTAGGAAACATACATCTAACTATGATAGCGGTATAAAGTAA
Organism: Garcialebias charrua; assembly: GCA_038048925.1. Taxonomy (NCBI): domain Eukaryota; kingdom Metazoa; phylum Chordata; class Actinopteri; order Cyprinodontiformes; family Rivulidae; genus Garcialebias; species Garcialebias charrua. The sequence continues at coordinate 60,669 of JBBPBX010003034.1, read as the reverse complement.
CAGATCTCAGCTAAATTTAAATGAGCCATTTCTACCACTAAAACATCCCATGATTTTTAAACAATCTTTAAATATCCAGTAAAAGAAGAAAACATTTTCTGCTGCAAGAGTTGCATTGCATTTTACTTTAAAGCTTTCACAATTATTTGTTTCTGCTGACCAAGTAGTCCAAAGCCTTAGATAAAGTGTGTGAAGAGGGCTGATGACACCAGCAGGAGGATGACAGTGGGACCTGTTGATGCATCACTGTTGCACAAGTCACTTTCACAGCAGGATACAGGAGATTTACATCCTGCACTGGCACTGCAGTTCTTGACAACAATGTTGTTAGCTGTAAAGCAGGAAAGAGAAACCATGGAAACAACACAATAATATTGTAAAAGCACAATAAACCAACTATGAGGGTTTCATAAAAAAGCATTTTTTTTGTTTAATGTAGGAACTCAAGATTCTTTATGTATTTAACAACTCACAAGTTTCAGTGGCACAATGATCTGAACCTGCAGGACAAGTGATGGTGGTGTTGCAGGGAAGTCCACGGCATTCATAGCATTTCAGTCCATGTGCTGACAAACAAACAAACAAACAGAACAACAGAAGCCAAAAACAAGTGCAATTTAATCCATGTTGGTATTTTCTCTTATGGTCTCTGAAATAGGAATTAACATGTAATAAAAATAAATAAAAATAAACACAGTTTCACATTTCAAAGAAATTCTTCCTCTATGGAACAAATGTAGAAAATGTGAATTGTTTTCTTCATGTCAGTCAGAAATACAACGCGTCTGTTCCAAACAAACAGTTTTAATAGTAAAGATCAAAACCGACAGGCTACTGAACAAATAATTTAAAGTAGTGATTTGTTTTAAAAGAACCAAGTATCCATCTGATCAGAAACAAAAGATGTTCTTACCTGCAGGAAGAGTCATGAACAGGATCAGAGCTCCGTAAAGCTGCATCGTGAACATGAAAGGTTGGTCAGCCAAACAACTGGAGCAAACACTTTCTCTCTCATCCTTTTATATGTTCAGTACTTCCACATGTGCTCATCGTGCCAAGCCCCACACCACCACCACCCAGCTGCTTAGTCAAAATGTTTCTTTAGTTTCTGAAAAATAGCAGTAAAATTAATAACTTTAGACAATCAGGAGACTCAAACTGATCAAAATTACTGGAAACAGCAATGTAATTTTTCAGGAAGTTTATAGGCATACAAAAATAAAAACTTGGAAAACCATGGAAATAAACAAACAAACAAATAAATAAATAAAATTACTTTGGTTTTCAGATGTATTTTGTGCAAACTTTTCTCCATCTTATTTTATTCACTTTTATTTAGACAGGTAATTACATTGAGACTGAGTCTCATTTATAAGAGACCTGTAACACATCAATTACATAAAGTAAACATGCAACAATCATAAAACATTATTATGATATTTAAAAGGGAGTGTTTAATAAAAACAAGAACAGGTTTGAAATTTGACCACAGTGGTGGTAGTACTTTATTTTTACTACTGGTGATACTACTTTAAATGATACTACTAGAAGTATTACAATTACTAGTCCAGCTATTAGTCTAATATTAATTTTAATATTACTTGTACTACTAAAAGTACTAAGATAATATTTATACCTTTAAAGGTACGTTACTGAGTGAACATCTTTTCGATCCTTGGTCAGAAACCACGTAGGCTATTTTTCATTTCAAGTCTCTTTGCAGGAATGAAGGCAAAATAACCAAGGTTTTATATGACATCTTTATTTTTTGCCTTGCAAGATGTCTGTGGATAAATAGTTTGTTTCATCCTCAAGTTTTCCAACTATGACTTTCTCTTGAAATCCTTTGTGGTAATAGGCCAGGACTCTGCAGTCTCATCTGCAGGCCAACGGTCACTCTTACCGGGATGAAGATGCAATTCAGTTTATTTATATAGCGCCAACTCACAACAAAGTTGTGTCAGGGCACTTTACAGGAACATTCACATACATAGAAAAGCCATTTAGTAACCTTCTCTATTTGAGGAAGGAAGAAGTGCACTGAACCACCTAATATACCGGTAACCATTTTGTTCAAAACCTGTGTCTTGTCAGGTAGCTTTGAAACAAAACCTTGAAATTATACAGAAAAACCTGCAGCTGAATCAGGAATACAGTAGTGAGGCTTTAGGTGTTGTGTCGAAAAATGTAGCCAAACTTGACCGCCTCCTTACAAAATAAATAAATAAAAATAACCTGTAAAATAAAAAATAAAATCAGAGCTCAATGGACTGACCCCGAGGCTGCAAGTTTGACCCTTGGTTGTGTCAGGAAGAACATAAAACAATTACAAAATCTTTTGAATGACTTCACTCACTGTGGCAAGCCTTGAAGACAAAAAGAACAACAAAAGACATTACAGTCAATTCTAGCAGTAAAATCAATGCTAGTAAAATGAAAAAATAAAACATAAAATGGCAAGCCTTTTTTGACTGAATTTTTTAAACACAAGTACAGTAAAGTATACCAAAGTACAGTACATGGAAGCTTTAATTTTTAATGTGTTGAACATAAGTGGATTTGTTAAACAAACTCCTGACCAGGAAGGTTTGGATTATTGTAGCTGTCTCCTCTGACGTTAAAGGCTCTCTTTGATTCTGAACAGGTTTTGTGCTTGAAAGCTTTGAATTTTGGCAAAACAGGTGAGAAAACATAGCTCTGTACTATAGTACCAGTATTTGCATCTGCCGCTACACTGTTTTGTATGACCATTAGTTTTATTCAAAGTTTTAATGTGTCACAGAATGTTGGATTTTGCATTTCTGAACTGGCATTTTGATATTCTTAAAAGTATATTCACATATACAGTTTTATGATTTAACAAAAATTTACCACTTGAGGTTTAACTAACTGTTAACAGATTATATCACCACTCTTAACTTTTGAATAGTCTGCAATTTTCAAATGCGGAAAAATAAACCTCCAAACTAACACAACTTGTTTTTTAGTGCACATACAAATGTGTTTAGTTCCCTTTTCAGTCAGTCACTCGGTGAAACACTATTGCTATGGGAAATTGCACCCCCGCGCGATTACCTGAAGGAATACAATCACGCCTTAATGGCAGGGGGCGTCAGCATCACCCCAGAGACCCCACCCTCTGGGTACTTAAGATGCGGACGCCCATCCTACTTTCTCTTTTTGCCCTTCACCTCGCTTAAACCTGAACTTCTCTTCGTGGGACTTCTCTGTTGTTCATCGCTCGACCAGAGGTGAGCTCGCTCCCTACGCAGAGCGTACAGAGAATTTTGCCTGCGTACTGCTGGGCTGGCGAAAGCTAGTCCGGCACATTTTTCCTTAACCCCGAAGTTTTTCTTCTCTTCTCTCCGCAGACTGCTTCGCTCGACGGCGCTAACTGCGTCACATCGCTATCCTGCTAAGTCGTAGCAGGCTAGCCAGTAAAAGCGACGCGACAGAGGAGACGTCTCGAAAAAGAATTTTGGAAAGACTTGCTTGTTTTCTCTCGGACATGGCTCCAGAGAGAGGAAAGCGAAAGCCGAGATTTCCGAAAAAGGCTAGCAAGACGGCGAGCCCAAACTCGCACGCCTGCCCCAGCGGCTGCGGTTTTTCCCTCTCGGCGATAGACACCCACGAGGCCTGTTCTGTCTGCCTAGGAATGCTGCACGGGAAAATGGCGCTGGACGCGCCCGACTCCTGCCCACACTGCTGCCAGATGCTGGAGGCGGTGAGGAGGCACCGGGTGGACTTCGTGGCCAAAGCCATGGGCGCAGCTGCGGCGCCAACAGACCCGGACCTCACTGAGACTCTCACTCCCACGCCGGAGCTCGAGAGCATGGTTTTGGAGGACAGTACTCGAGTCGAATGGGGCGACAGCCCAGATGTGGCGGCTCCCATCGGGGACTCGACAGCCGACTTTGACACTCGAGGCATGATGAACGCGGATGAAATTTCGCTAACAGCCTCAGTTGAATTTTCTGGCGACGAAGCTGACAACGAGTACGACGGGGAAGAGGGGGACCTCTCTCACATCCCTGCGCCTGTGCTCCCGGAGACTGACACTTCGATCCCCGCTCTGTTCTACTTGTGCCGCAGAGCGGCGGACGCACTGCAGATCCCGTGGCCCGAACCTCCACCTCGTCAACAAGTCACGAGGTTGGCAGGAAATTATTTTTACGCTAAGCAGAAATCTACAACGAGGCACAGCATGCCCATCTTCCTGGATTTCCTCACGGAGCTGACTCGCACCTGGCCTGAGCCCAGGGCTCCTATGCAGCTTCCACTCTCACAGTTCCTCGATGTGGCTGGAATGGAGGCAGCAGGAATAGCCAACGTGCCACAAATGGAGGACACGCTTGCATCCCATTTGGCCCCCAAGTCCTCTGGAACAAAACGACTCTGCCCAGTAAAGCCTGTCGAGCCTCAGCTACTCAGCTCGAGAAATGCTACAGGGCTCAGGGCCTCGCGGCGCGCGCGATGAACGTGTCCGCCATGATGCAAGCGTACCTGGCTGAAAAGCTCCAGGAGCTCCAGGTGATGACAGACAAGCAGGTTGCCCCCAAAGTGCTGGAGGAAGCCCGCAGGGCAACAGACTTTGTGCTACAGCCATTGCACAGGGCAGATGCATGGCTGAGGTGGTCATTGCCCAACTTCATTTGTGGATGACTTTAACAGACCTCCCGGAGGGAGAACGGATTCATTTTCTGCACCACTCGATAGAACCGACGGGACTGTTTGGAAAGGCTCTGGACCGGATTCAGACAAGGCTTGAACAGAGGCGCAAACAGGCTGAGGCCCTCCGGGAAGGCATGCCCAGGAGAGCTTTTGCCCCCACCCAGGGAGACAGCTGGGAACAGGCCCGTGCAGCCTCGGCACCGCTCAACCACACGTAATCCGCCGCAAAAGAGACCGGCATACGAGGGGGAGCACCGGCAAAGACCCCCACCGGGTCCGCCACAAGCCAGTCATTCCTGGAGTAGGAACAGGTTCGTTCCCCGCCAGGCGGTCCAACAGAGGACCTCCTCTGCGAATCGGGACACAAGGCAGAAATGTGCATGATGAAACGGGCCCTCTGCATAGCTTTACAGGCTCACCCGCCCACGTGGTATGGGAGCTGAATTTTATATGTCCAGACTTTATTTGTAAAAAGGTACAAAAAGCTGGTGACTTTGATGTGTGCACAAAACATGTTTTTTCTGCTGTAAGTGACATAAAGTCAGAAATGTCGTTACACAAAAACACGAATAAAAACTCAAAGAACAGCTTCACCCTGTTTCTTGACAAAAAAAAAATACAGCAACATCAACAACACAGCTCCCCTCTGATACCGATTGCTATAAAGGGTGGGGGGCTGTCCCCCCCTTCCCTCGCGGCTCATGGGGTACTAGCTCAGACAATAAGCCCTAGCAGGTGGCCTCAGGGCTGTCTGCAACAGACAGACCCAGAGGCGTCTGCAAACAGGTACACCGGCACCCATGGGGCCAGGTGAGGGGGGTCACGTCTTTCAACCCCCACCCCGTCGGAACCCACAAGGCCAACAATACACAAATTCAACAAACCTGCAACACAGAAACTGGTAACCATGGCGACATGCCGTTTTGGCCACCAGGTGCTTTTCAGTGTATTTCAGCAATGAGTGACGGGGGTGGGGGTGGGGGGGCACGTCAAAGGCCCACAGGGCCGGGCCAGACTCACATGCTGGCAAAGGAGATGGTGATGATGCTGCAGGGTCTGTAAACAAACGTTATAAAACAGGAAATGCACCAGGGCTGGATCAGTTTCCTCTTCCACATGCTCGGAAAGGTCTGGACTTAATGTCATCAGCCAGGCTTATAGGTGCTCAGCAGAAAAAGGAGTTTAGTGCAGTTTTACATCCTTACGCTGAAACTAACTTTTCATCTTACACGGACAGCAGACCGTGCACAAGCAGTGAACCTGTAACATGTGACAATGCTCATTGCATTGAATCAGCTGTTTTTAAATGACATCCCCTCTTCAGGAGAGACACAGCTCCCTGGAGTTTTACTAAGCTCCAGAGTAATGGTGGGGCCAGAGGCTTGTGAACCAGATCCGGTCATGGAACGGACTGGAATCAGGAGGTCTGTTCGCATACAAAACCTGCACTCCCTCCGTGCCGTGCCTCTCCCTAAAAGGAGAAAAAGCAAACGTTCTGGTCCACGTTTATCTAACAGGGACAGTGCATTGCTCCTGTCCCCCTGCACTCCCGGTCCGGGTGGAGTGGGAACACATTTACAGAAAGGTCCCCTCCCTAATATAACTGGCCCCCAAGGGGTCACGGGGCCCAGGGCCCTTGGAGGTGGGCTTACTCCAGGAATGTGGGCATGCTCCTCTTCAGGGACCCGCTGCATCACCAGCAAGGACAGCTTCTCTGCTTACGCCCAGGACTGTGGCAACCTACAGCTTGGCTGCTGAAAGGAACAAGCTGATGGCCTCAGGCCTCCCCAGCAATGTGGTAAATACCATACAAGGGGCAAGGGCTGTGTCAAGACAGACTCTCTATGCTTGTAAATGGTGTGTTTTTGAAGCTTGGTGCATGGAAAGGAATATTGTTTCGTATTCCTGTGACAGCTTCTTACCTTTCTACAGGACTTGCTGGAGAAAGGCCGTTCCTTTTCTACAATTAAGGTGTTTCTTAATTGTATATCTTTCTGCTCTTCCCTCCCTAAGTTTTTCCTACTCCCTGCTTGCTTTTCGTCTCGTCTGCGACCCTTCAGCGCTCACTCGAACCAATATGGAATTAATCAATTGGGCTGTTTCTTCAATGGATAAGATTTTTTCCACGAAGCGGACCGTGTCAGGAGAAGCTGTCTGTCCCTCCGACACACACGCGGCTGGATACGTGCTGGACTCGTGGGGTCAGTGGCAGCCCATGTGTCTGTCCGTTCTGAGTGTCGAAGACGTGGAGGATTTGTGGATTATTGGATTATTGGTAGCAACTGCTCTGTTTTTTGGCGTAACCGGAGTTGTTTGTTATCGGAAGCTGAGGGAGGCTTCGGCGGCTATCAGAGCGCTGTCGGGACTGCCTGATCAGCAAAATTCTCTGAACCGGGTCGTGGGCTCCTCATCCCAGCTGCTGTATGAGCTCAATCGCACGATTGGTGCAGTGGTGGACCACCGTGCACCTGCTGTCCGTTTTGGGACTTGTTTGCAGCCACCCAGGATCGATCAAGGGACAGGTGGAAGCTCATGAAAGCGGGGCAGAGCAGAACCACATATTTGGATTTCTTTCGGCCATGAAACAGCACCCACAGACTTGGAGGCGGCAGTGGAAAAGAACACTGTGGTCTATTTGGATAACAAACAAGAACATTATCTGGCTTCTGCACATGTCCTTGAAAAGCGGGCTGTGGGAATCCATTCTCCCAGAGTGAGGAGCTGAAGAGCCCCCCCCCCTCCCCCTCCCCAGAGATTTCTGTGAAGCTTCAGATAACACCCAGCTGCACACCTGCTGAACTTTGTGTTTGTCTGAAATTAATCATAGACCCAATCTCCTTGCCTGCCGTATTTCCTTTGTTATTGTACCTAAATGTGCTCTGATATGGTTTTTACTGAATCACGCGGTGTCTTGAAGACAAAATGTGATTCATCTTTTTTTAATATCAATGCTGTGAATCCCAGTGTTTCTGCCTGTTTTTCCTGCTTTTGACCTTCATCTGGAGACAGATTGGGCCTGGCCGCGCTAAGAGCATATCAATGTGTTGAATAAACATGTCGTGTGTTGATAAAACATATCGTGTGTTGATAAAACATGTAATGTGCTTTGTTTTGCTGCAGCTTTTGCACTCATTTCTCTTCTGGATGCCTGCAACTACATACTTACGTTGTAATCGGTGAAAATTGATGCAATGTTAATAAAACTCCTTGATTCCTTGATTCCTTGATTCTGTCAACCATCTCAGCATGCCATGAGGGCTGGGGGGGCAAGACGCCCAGTGCACACCCTCTCATGATAAGGTTCATGAAGGGCGTGCTGAGGAAGAGACCCCCCAGCAGGACCTTGACCCCTGAGTGGGATCTCCAATTAGTCCTGAGTGCTCTCTGTGAGCCCCCATTTGAACCATTAAGCGATATTAAGATAGATTTGCTATCTTATAAGACCACTTTGCTCCTGGCTCTTTGCTCGGTGAAACGTGTGGGGGACCTCCATGCTTTGTCTGTGCACCCAATGTGTACCAGGTTTGCCCCTGACGGGTCAAAGGTCACCCTAAGGCCTAATCCTGCATATGTCCCAAAGGTCCTGACTCTGAATCCCAGAAGTTTGGATTTTGAACTCTCTTCTTTTCCTCCTGCTCCTGTCCTCACTCAGGAACAGATAAAACTGGGGGCACTCTGCCCTGTTAGGGCCTTAAGTGCTTACATTGAGAAAACAGCTGATTGGAGGAAAACAAACCAACTGTTTGTGTGTTTTGCAGACCCAGCTATGGACAGGGCCCTGTCAAAGCAACGCCTCTCACACTGGGTGACTGAGGCCATTAAGAGGGCGTACAGTAGCAAAGGTCAACAGGTGCCCTCTGGGGTACGTGCCCATTCCACTCGAGGTTTGGCCACCTCGTGGTCACTGTTCAAGGGTGTGCCAGTTGCAGACATCTGTGCGGCTGCGAACTGGAGCTCAACGAACACGTTTGCAAAACATTACATTTTGGACGTTACTGCATATGACGTCACTCAGGCTGTCCTCTCTAACACACAGTAGAGAGCGGCCGAGAGATGCCTAATGCAGTGTTTTTCAACCTTTTTTGAGCCAAGGCACAGTGTTTTCATTGAAAAAAATCCCGAGGCACACCACCAACCAAAATTGTAAACATAGATAGACTGTATCCGCCTATATTAAATATATTAAATATATAGTCATTCTTATCAAGTGTCTTGAATAGGAATGAAATAAACACAAAAATGTATTTTTATCATATTTTATATTTCTTATTTCAAATTGCACTTAACATGTCTTCAAAAATACACCCGAACAGTACCACAACAATGTGGTCTTAAATTTAAAGAGGTTGTAGAAAGGGGGGGGGGCTTTTTTGATAATTTCCAAGGCACACCTGACGATCACTCGCGGCACACTAGTGTGCCTAGGCACAGTGGTTGAAAAACACTGGCCTAATGTATAAAGGCAGATGTTCACACAAGCATGCATTTTACTGAGCATTTCAAGGGCGTGAATGAATTACGTTCCCATAGCAATAGTGTTGCACCGAGTGACTGACTGAAAAGGGAACTGAAAGTTATGCACCATAACTCATGTTCCCTGAAGGAAGGGAACGAGGTGCAACACAGTTGGCCCTTTCAATGCTGAAGCTCGGTGAAGTGCATTTTGGAGAAAGTAGGATGGGCGTCCACATCTTAAGTACCCAGAGGGCGGGGTCTCTGGGGTGATGCTGACGCCCCCTGCCATTAAGGCGTGATTGTATTCCTTCAGGTAATCGCGCGGGGACGGAATTTCCCATAGCAATACAGTAGTGTTGCACCTTGTTCCCTTCCTTCAGGGAACATGAGATATGGTGCATAACTTTCAGTTTTGCTTCCTTCAGTGTGTCTTACTTTTAAAGGACCTACAGTTTGCTCTACAAATTTCCTAGAATAGAATGTGTACCCAAGCTTTCACAAACTTTAGCTCTATTTTAGCTTCAAATTCTTGACAAAGTTGAAAGCCAAGGGTCTTTTTAACGTCAGATTTCCTATAAAACGCTGTAGAAACATCAAAACTCACATGTACAACTTTCAGTCTTTTGCTGCTCATATGGGAAAGTTTTCAATAACCAACTTACAGTTTTTACATGGTGACCATTTATTTGAGGCTTATTTTTCAGTCTGCAGTTTTGTCTGCCTTTTATTAACCAGAGGGTAAGAGTGAAAAATACAAGTGTGTGGTTACCATGGTGACTTTCATAAACCATGGGCAGCAGCTTGATTCTCTTTACACTTCATATACTGTACATGTACTTATAGTTCAGCTGTGGCTGAGTGGTTAGAGCAGTCGTCCTCCAATGCAAGAGTTGGGGGTTTGATTCCACCAGCAGTCACATGTCGAAGTGTCCCTGGGCAAGACACTGAATCCTTCATTGCCTCCAGTGTGTCCCATCAGTGTATGAATGTGATAAAGCACTGATTATTCTTTGTGCAGCTATAGTAGAGTGCTGTATGAATGGGTAAATGAGGGCATAGATTGTGTTGTAAAGCGCTTTGAGTATCTCAATAAGATAGAAAGACGCAATATAAGTACAGACCAGTTACCATCTTATAACTTGTTACAACCCTTGGACTGAGTCTTGGAGGCACAGGGTGTTACACAAGTTGTAAATTATGACACAAAGCCAATACAGTAACTGAAAAACAGCCCATATACCGGTAGGCTGATTACAATAATTTATTCTAATACAAATGTAGTTCCGGGTATTACAGACAGAAGGGAAGCAATGAAATTCAGAGTTTCCAAGGCCAAAACAATGAACAAAATGAACACCCCTTCTGGCTAGAAAATAAAATTGCCTCTTGTCTAACCAAACAAATACTGCAATTCCTGGCTGACCACAAAACAGGAGGAAAGAGTTAAAAGAAACTGGTGGAGAACCCCTACCAAACTTCCCATCTAGGCAAAAGTTTTTAAATAGAACTATTCACAGAAGATCACAATGATCAACTCAGAGTTGCAACAACACTTTGTACTTTGTTAAGTTCAGAGTCAACCACACTGCAGCACTGAACGCTACAGGAGGAAGAGGAAATGCCCAAGGGGGAAAAGGTGCATTGCACTGGATCACTGAAGCTTCTATGCAGTCCACTGATGAGGAGGAAGTGATTCCACATGAGCAGCATGGCGTGACAGCAGACCTGTAACCAAACAAAAGAGGAAGTTGTTCTCTAGTAAGAAAACTCCTAGAAATCACATAACATAAGTAAATGCTTGAATTGTGGTCAGTCGCTGCATTGTGACTTTTCAAATTTTCTTTAGTGTTTTGGTTAAAACACTATCACACCATCGGTTGGTTTTCTAACTATCTTTCCAATCGGAGGCAATGTGTTCAACATAACGGTACTTCTTCCAGCTATTTAACAGTTAAAAATGGTGTACCACAAGGCTCAGTTTTAGGACCAACTCTCTTTACAATCTACATAGCTAATGTAGGTCACTGCATCCCTGATGCATCCTTACATTTCTATGCTGATGATACAGTTGTTTACTGCCGAGCTAAAACAGTAGCTAAGGCTTTCCAGTTACTGCAATCCGCTTTTGACATCATCCAGTCAGATTTGTTCCGTCTCAAACTTGTCCTAAATGCTGATAAAACAAAAGGGATGTTTTTTTCAAATAGGAAGGCGGTTCCAGCAGATCCTCCTCTGATTTTATCTTCAAATGGTGTCCCTATTGAGTTTGTTGATTCCTATAAATATCTGGGTATCCTGATCGATTCACATCTCTCTTTTAAACTCCACGTGGAAAACCTAGTGAAGAAACTGAAAGTTAAACTGGGTTTCTTTTTCAGAAACAGATCATGTCTAACACTGAATGTTAGGAAACGCCTTGTATCTGTGACTTTCCTTCCCTCCATTGATTACGGTGACATTCTCTACATGAATGCTCCTACAAGCACCCTGCAGATGTTGGATGTTGTCTATCATGGTGCACTAAGATTCATAACTGGTTGTGATTATCGTACCCACCACTGCACCCTGTATTCACTGGTTAACTGGACATCATTAACCTCACGCAGACTCTTCCACTGGTACATTTTCATCTTTAAATCACTTCTTGGTCTGCTGCCCTCATACATCTCCTCCTACATGTCTTTGCGTGAGTGCAGCTACAGTGTGCGCTCTCAGGACATGATTACCTGCAGTGTTCCGTCAGTGAGGACTGAACTTGGAAAAAGGGCCTTCTCCTACTCCGCTCCTGCTTCATGGAATATCTTACAAAAAGATCTGAAGCTCTCGACCTTGACTTCTCTAAATGGTTTTCAGAATCTGTTGGAATCCTGGCAAAAACCAATGCAGATTTGTTCCTGTCTTTGATTTTATACGTCTACCTTATAATGTTTTGCTAGTTTTTTGATACTTTGTTAAAAAAAAAAAAAAAAAAAAAATCTTTTGTTTTTTTCTCTCTTTTTGTTTTCTATTGTTTATTGTTTGTTTGTTTATTGTTTAATGAAATTCTATCATTGCTGTTCATTGTTCTTTAGTTTTAGCAGGTCGCTTTCGTAAATGAGCCCATGAGGTTCAAAAGATTTACCTGACTAAATAAAGGTTGAATGAATTCTTCCTCACAGAGCTGCCAAAACAACCAACACTTTTTGATTTTCATGGTGTCTCCATGACCAAATATTTCACTGATAACTGGGAAAACATACAGAACTTTGAGAAGAGACCAGATGATATTCTTATAGTCAGTTACCCTAAACCAGTTGAGGTTATGTGTCCAAAAATATCAAACCCTTGTCTTAAAAGTTTTACTTTTCAAAATAAGCAAGTTATTTGTTCTGTACATATTGATTTGTTTCAAACCTGACCAGTTTGTGCTTCTTGTTCTAGTGTCAGTCACCCCATGGGTTTGTTGCCTGCTGCATCTTCTGTACTTTGGCAACACGGGTCCAGAACATCAAACTTCTATTCCTCTGCATGAAAGAGTGCCCTTCTAGAAGATTTGTACTCTGCCTCGACCAAATGTTTTGTTCAAATAGTCTCTTAAATCTGTTATCTGGCGGCCGTGGCGTAGTGGTAATGTCGTCCCCCGATCGGAAGGTTGGCGGTTCGAATTCCGGTTCCCCACACCATTTGTCGTTGTGACCTTGGGCAAGACACTTAACCCCGAGTTGCTCCCGGTAGGACTGGAAAGCACCTTGCATGGTAGTCTGCCGCTACCGGTGTATGAATGTGTGTAGCACTTTGAGATTTTCACTAATGAAAAGTGCGTTATAAATTGAATTCATTATTATTATTATTATTATCTGAATAAATTAGAACATCATCAAACCCCAAATCTCTGTTTCTCAGAATACTGAAACATTGTGGAAAAAGTCCAACACACTACAAGCAGCTAATAAACTCGGAACACCTGCAAAGGTGTCCTGATGATCTTTTGGTCTGTTTCAGTCAGATACACAAACATAGGGAAAACTGATGACTTGAAAATTGTCCAGAAGACAGTCACTGACAGCCTCCATTGGTAAATCACAACAAGTCATTGGTAAAAAGGCTGGTTGTGTTCAATCATGTTAATGAAAAGATGAGTGGAAAGAAAAGGTGTAGGAAATGATACGCAGGTAACAGGGATAACAGCAGCCTTGAGAAGATTTTAAAGGAAAGGCCATTGAAGAATTTATGGGAGATGGACAAGATAATTGAGGCTGAAGACAGTACTTCAAAAGCCACCAGACACAGATGGGTCCAGCATGTGTTTAATTCATTGTGCCAAGCTGCTACTGAACCAGAAACATCTGGAGAGTACCGGGCTGAGAACAAACAGGACTGGACTGTTGTTTACTGGTCACAACAAGTATACCTTTCAGCTGAAAGTAAATTTTGTATTTCATTTGGAAGTTAAAGAGGAGGAGAGAAGAATATAATCCAAGTTCCTTTAAGGTTCAGTGTGAAGTTTTTGAGTCATTGATGATTTGTGGAGACATGTCATCTGCTGATGTTGCTCCACTGGGTTTTTATCCATTTCAAAGCCAGCACATTTGTCAACCAGGACATTTTAGAGCACCTTATGGAGTTTTACAGAGATTCAGATTTCATTTTCCTGCACGGCTTGCCACTCAGGCCCAAAGTAGTCAATTGGGAGCATCAAGTGAATACCAGGGGCTGGGGAGCTGGGTTCTTCAGTGGCGAGGGCTAGTGTTAAACTAATAACGCTATATTTTAAAGTTTGTCGATAATTATGACCATCCAGCTACAGTTAGGGAAGGGAAGTTTGAGATTGTGTTCCCATGCAATGGCAAAATTAATTATGTGCATTTAACCCATCACATGTGAGATAGACCCAGGTGGAGCAGTGGGCAGCTTTTTAAGCGCCCTGGAAGCAATTAGGAATTAGCTGTCTTGCTCAGAGACACAACGTTTGGGAATGGCTGGGAGTTGAGCCGTGACCTTCTGGTCCCAAGTCGGCTGCCCTACCTCTACTCCAGTCAGTTGTAGTTATCAGTTACAGTTAACAATAGGACAGTTATTGAGTCCTACTTTCAAGAGATGCCCGAGTAGAGAAGATGCTGAAAAGGCAAGAATTAAAAAGCAAGAAGCACTGACACATCACCAAAGTTGTCAAGTTGAGTAAGTTAAAAACAAAAAGCCTTTGCTTGGTTCAAAAGGATTTTACTGACATTAAAAAAGTAAACTATTAGCTAAGGTGTATGCAATGCCAGCAAGTGAAATGAACTAAATATGGCACTGACTGCATCCATCCATCCATCCATCCATCCATTATATTTTACCCGCTTCTTCGTTTTTGGGTCGCGGGGATTGCTGGTACCCATGTCCAGCCATCACTGTGCGAGAGGTGGGGTACACCTTGGACAGGTCTCCAGTCCATCACAGGACACAGAAAGACAAACGAGACAAACAACCATTCTCTCTCTCACTCACACCTAGGGCCAATTTAGAGTTACCAATCAGCCTAACATGCATGTTTTTGATCTGTGGGAGGAAACTGGAGTACCCGGAGGAAACCATGAATGCATGGAGAGAACATGCAAACTCCATCCAGAGGGGCACCTGGGCTGGGATTTGAACCAGGGTGACCTGTTCGCTGAAGGGCAGCAGCTCTACCAGTTGTGCCACTGTGATAACCGCACTGACTGCAATCTATTGTTATATTTTATGAATCAAGTTAATGGATTAGTATAGTCTGTATGATGTGAAAGAATCTAAAGGTTTCCCTTTTGGAAAGAAAAGATAAAGAAGAAGGTCAAAAAGGAGATACTAGATATGGATGCAGTTAGGGAGGACATGGAGGTATGAGGACAGAGGACAAAGTGAGATGTTGATGACCCCTGAAGAGGTGACAGCTAAAAGGAAATTATTTAAGAGTACTAATCAAGGAACTATAACCGTGTACTTGTATTTTTGTATCTTTCCTTTGTTTTTTCCATTCATTCAACCTTTATTTAGTCAGGTAAATCTCATTGAGCCTCGTGGACTCATTTACAAAAGCGACCTGCTACAAACTAAAGAATGATGAACAGCAATGATACAATTACCTTAAACAATAAACAATAAAAAAACTAGCACAACTAGCAAAACATTATAAGGTAGATGTATAAAATCAAGAACAAGAACATATCTGCATTGGTTTTAGCCAGGATTCCAACATATTCTTATAACCATTAAAAAAATGGTAAAAAACATTTAAAAAATGGACAATTAAAGTTGGTCTGGTAATTTATCTCTAGTTTTTAGACCCACAGTATTTTCAGAGAAATCCGTATAATATTCACATTAAACAAGTCTTAACTTTGCATGTCCACAAGAGTAAACTTGTCCCTTTTTCTTAAACAGAGGTTAAGACCTAGCCTGGTTAAAACCAGACCCTTGTCCTTCACTTCGCTTCCTGTCCGCTCTCATTTATTCCACTGTCAGTGTAATTCTTTGTCCTCTTGTTTTTTTGGAAAAAAGTCCGAATATCCATGATACACGGACAATGGCGAGCGTGTGTTTCTGTTTGAAAACAGATAGTTTGCGCCAGGTTTGCGCATTAAGTCAGTGACCCGCCCCCCTTGAACTGTAGTTGGCTAGAATGTTGCCTTGGCTTCATTGATTGGTTGAATTGTATGACTGAAAAACAAAGATAGGAAAAATAGAAAGATGTCGGAGATTAAAAACAAAACAAAAAAAAACTCCCCGTCATCCAGTCAGGGGGGGCACAGCTGACTCTGTGGGGGGGCAATGTCCCTCAATGCCCGCCCATGCCGCCGGGCCTGGTTCATTGTCCGCAGGACATCCTACCACATTCACCCCCGCAAACTGAATCGACGTCCCGTCGATGATCCAGCTTGCCACCAGGGTCGAAATACAGTGGACATGGTACTCCAAACCTCAGGAGCCACTCCGTAACCAGCGCCACAGTAGAGGCATGCTGGTCTAGTTGGGATGGCCAACGTGTATTTGGAAAATACCACTCCGTACCCAGGACCTGCACCAGCACCACAGTAGAGGTACGCTGATCTCTATTAAAAAAATAAAAATAAATTACAAGCTAAAAACAAATAAATTACAAGCTAAAAACAGGTGAACCGCTGCTGTTTGTCCTTATCACACGCACACACATAATAAAAAACAAATCTTTTACTGATGGTCACAAAAAAAATAAATTATGAAAGTGTCCCAGCCTCAAAACTGCAAAAACTACCAACAAACGCCAAATGTAGCCGGACGGGTATGGATAAAAATAGGCAACTTTAGTTTTAAAAAATAAAAAAATAAAAAATCTATTTTTAATAAATAAATAAAAAAGTGAATTTGGTTAAAAACTTTACTAAAAGTTACCCTTAAGGCACATAGACCTGTTGCAGATGAGGCATGAGACAAGTTCACACAGACACAAATAAATTGCACAATTGTTTGTTTAATTAAAAAAATGGAGTTAAAGCACACACACTTTAAAAAGACAATTATGGCTCCAAACAACAATAAAAGTGCAATTCAGTGCAATACTCTAAAAACAGGACAACCTCACACACAAAATCATACACCAGAGTTACCGCCTGAGAGATGCTCGATCAGTCAAGCAGCAATAGTCCAGAGTCCACCCTGGTAGGATCCGTCGTACCAGAAGAGACATCACTCAACAGACACCTGTACGTTTCGTTTAGTCTGAGCTGGGCATCGATCGGCTCAGCTCAGCCCGCAGGACGTGTGACGCAACCCGCCCCACGCCGTCCAGACAGCGGGCACCAACACAGTGACAGGACCAGTCGATGGACGACTCAGATGGAAGATAGAAACCAGTTGGGACAGCAGGTAACGAACACCATAGGACAAACAGCAGGCAGATGGACGCCAAGGACAAACAGCAGGGACTAAAACAATAAATATTTAGAATTAAAAGCTGAACATGTAAGAGAACAGAAGAAAACTGGCGCTTTACTCACCACCGAGTTCCACCTCTAGCAGGAGAGGGAAACAAGAAGCTTGTAAATGTGGTCGCGAGAACAGTAGATCATCGCGACCATGCACCCGCTAGCGCAACACAGCCAGAAAACACCGTCGGAAGGCGGATGACGTGTGTCAACCCTGAGGGCTGGGCCCGTTTTATACAGGAAGCCAGCCCCAGACCCAATCACATCCCAGCACCCGTGTGGTGCGTTCAATGTCCGCAGGACATCCTGCCACACTACTTTAAAGAAGAAAAAAAAGCATAAGGAGTATAATTTACTCTGTGTATTTGTACTAGTGTCCACATATTTGCAAAGGAAATGACAGAAAAACAGCTAAAACTACTTGTAGTCATTTTTTGTTGTGGGTACACCATCCTATAAAATTCTGTTTTATGTTAGTTTTGGTCAAAGCTTGAAAGAGCCGCTGCGTAGGGACCAAAGAGCCACATGTGGCTCCAGAGTCGCAGGTTGCAGACCCCTGGTCTAGCTAATAATTCAAAAGATGGCGTTACGTCTTTGGCCACGTGAATGGTCAGCATCCAGAACCGGGACACTGGAGCACCTTCCTGAAGAACTTTATGGAATAAAAGATAGAATTTCAGAATAAAAGAACCACATTGTTCATTGCCTGAGGCAAAAGTTCATAATGTTTTTGATAGTGTGTACGTTTGGGCTAAAAGGATATCTCATAAACCACTGAATGGATTTTAATGAAAGTCTCAGAAAACAATCAATAGATGTACATCTTCAACTCATGTACATAAAATCATTTACATGATTTGACCAAACAGCACTGTTCCGTCTCATCATAAGACGATCTTCGTTTAAAAAACGCTGACATGGAGGGCAGCGGGTGACATACATTCCTTCAGGATGTTATTCATCCAATATTTTGTGATTATGCTCTTACATGCGGCATTCTGCTGTTTCAGTGGTGTTCGGATCATGGTGTCAGGGGATTTTAGTCAAGGTTTATGGATGTGTTGAACTATATGGTTGAGCATGTTAACTGCATGTGAATCATGTGTTTGAGCAGAAAATTATTTTCTCTTTCAGAGAGGGCTGAATGAGGAGACGATTTGATCCAGGTCATCAGTGCCTGCCTGTGAGCTGTGAGAGCTGATAAGCTTATAAAAATAATTCTCGCACAATGCTCATGGAAGATTCTCGTGACTGAGCTCTGTACATGTAAAACTTCTGTACATGTGTGTTGTGAAAGTGTGTCCTTGCAAAATAAAACTGGTTAAAAATCTTCTCATGTTCTCGAGTAAATAAAATGAATAGATTACATTTTTTATTCAACACATGGTACAAACATGTAAACGACTGGTGGGAGAATAAGCAAGAAGCAGACTTATTCAAAATGTCACTATATTTGTCTGAGGTGCAGTGAGCAATGAGACGTGAAAGCATTTTTTTTTTTTTTGCTTTTCCCCACAGACAACTATTCAGAGCATTGTGAAGGTTGATCTCAAATGGAGCTACTTCCACACAGAAGACACCATGATGTTCTGTATTATTTACTACTTTTTTATATGTGAGCGGAACACTGGATGAATGTTACGGCCTTTCTCCTCTAGTACCAGTAGTTTTCTTTTTCTGTACTGCCTTTCCATGTGAGGATTTTTCTCCTGGTAATTCATTTCCAACTGCTGGTTGGCTGCCTCCCTCTACTGGTGGACCCCCAGACCAAAGATGTCAAGGCTTAATGTGAACAAACATTTTTATTAATGTCAAATAAACAAAGTGAAAATGGCAACACACAAAAAACTTCAATAACACCATTGTAGAGGCCAAGCCAATGCTTTAAGCCACTGAGGTGATTCACCAGGGTATTGACGCACTGATTGTTACCTTGTCAGATGAATTCAAGTCAGAGCCGTCTTTGCTCGTTTGCAGGTAATCCATTTATTCTTTAAGTTTCATCTGTGTCCATTTAAAGGCAATGCATATTTCCACAACGCGTTGACAGGATCTAGTTTATTTCATATTCGGTCAAAAAACTGTTTCCCCCTTTCGGGTGGAACACCTCCACTCATAAAGAAAGGTTCCTACTACAGTATATACCGGTAGACAGCTGATTACCCACCTGACCTAATACCTGCTCAAAAATATATTTATTTATTTATTTATTTATTTATCTATCACCTTCTTCTACAACCATACTATTTTTTTTGTTCAAGAACACCTCCCCTCCTTTACAGATTAAACATCATAAAATGGAGCTTAGCAACAAAACTCAGTCTAGTTATTCCTAAAGTACATTGAAATATGTAAACGAAGTTAAATCGTTTAATCTGGACCAGTTTCTTAGTGGTCGATAATTTCTTTACATTTCTCTGTCAGACCACATAGAACTGAGACTCATTTTTATCCCCCGGAAAATCGAAACATCTGTGGTCATTATATGCAGAAATACATCCATCCATCCATCCATCCATCCATCCATCCATCTTCTTCCGCTTATCCGGGGTCGGGTCGCGGGGGTAGCAGCCTAAGTAGGGAGGCCCAGACTTCCCTCTCCCCAGCCACTTGGAGCAGCTCCTCTGGGGGAATCCCAAGGCGTTCCCAGGCCAGCCGAGAAACATAGTCCCTCCAGCGCGTCCTGGGTCTTCCTCTGGGTCTCCTCCCGGTGGGACATGCCCGGAACACCTCACCAGGGAGGCGTCCAGGAGGCATCCTAACCAGATGCCCGAGCCACCTCAACTGGCTCCTCTCGATGTGGAGAAGCAGCGGCTCTACTCCGAGTCCCTCCCGGATGACTGAGCTTCTCACCCTATCTCTAAGGGAGAGTCCAGCCACCCTGCGGAGAAAACTCATTTCAGCCGCTTGTATCCGAGATCTTGTTCTTTCGGTCATAACCCAAAGCTCATGACCATAGATGAGGGTGGGAACGTAGATCGATCGGTAAATTGAGAGCTTTGCCTTTTGACTCAGCTCTCTCTTCACCACGACAGACCGGTACAGCGCCCGCTTCACTGCGGACGCTGCACCTATCCGCCTATCGATCTCACGCTCCAGTTTTCCCTCATTCGTGAACAAGATCCCGAGATACTTAAACTCCTCCACTTGGGGCAGGACCTCCTCCCCGACCCGGGGAAATACATCAAAAAATACATCAAAACAGAAAATGAATAACGTGAAACATTCACACATACGTCACACTGTCCTCACAGCTTCCTGCTATTTCCTGTTAGTTTCTGCCTGCTGTGTATTAACTGCACTACCACATTTTTATAATATTTTATAGTTATTTCAAGGTCAATGTGTCTTTATTGTCATTCACATCACATGTGGTACATGAGGTGGAACAAAACTATGTACACAGGGTCCCAGTTACATCCAACAAAAACACAAATTGTAAAGAAAAACAGATTTTTCTATCTGGATTATGTATTGAGCATGCATCAGGATGTAAAGAAAAACAGTAATAAGATCTAAGATATGAACTACCCCTCCCTGGGCTGCCACCTTACCGTGGTGGAGGGGTTTGAGTGTCCCAATGATCCTAGGAGCTATGCTGTCAGGGGCTTCATGCCCCTAGTAGGGTCACCCAAGGCAGACAGGTCCTAGGTGAGGGACCAGACAAAGTGCAGCCCAAAGACCCCAATGATGAGTAACACTAATGGAATCAATGTTCCCTCGCCCGGACGCGGGTCACCGGGGCCCCACTCTGGAGCCAGGCCCGGAGGTGGGGCACGTTGGCGAGCGCCTGGTGGCCGGGCTTTTACCCATGGAGCTCGGCCGGGCACAGCCCGAAGAGGAGACGTGGGTCCCCCTTCCCATGGGCTCACCACCTATGGGAGGGGCCAAAGGGGTCGGGTGCAATGTGGGATGGGTGGTGGCCGAGGGCGGGGACCCTGGCGGTCTGATCCTCGGCTACAGAAGCTGGCCATTGGGACATGGAATGTCACCTCTCTGGTGGGGAAGGAGCCTGAGCTAGTGTGTGAGGTTGAGAGGTTCCGGCTAGAAATAGTTGGACTCACCTCAACGCATGGCTCTGGCTCTGGAACCAGTTTCCTTGAGAGGGGTTGGACACTCTTCTACTCTGGAGTTGCCCCTGGTGAGAGGCGCCGAGCAGGAGTGGGCATACTTGTTGCCCCCCATCTTGGTGCCTGTACGTTGGGGTTCACCCCGGTGAACGAGAGGGTAGCCTCCCTTCGCCTACGTGTGGGGGGACGGGCTCTGACTGTTGTTTGTGCCTATGCACCAAACGGCAGCTCAGATTACCCACCCTTTTTGGAGTCCTTGGAGGGGGTATTGGAGAGTGCGCCTCCTGGGGACTCCCTTGTTCTGCTGGGGGACTTCAACGCTCACGTGGGCAATGACAGTGAGACCTGGAGGGGTGTGGTTGGGAGGAACGGCCCCCCTGATCTGAACCAGAGTGGTGTTCTGTTATTGGACTTCTGTGCTCGTCATGGATTGTCCATAACGAACACCATGTTCAGGCATAAGGGTGTCCATATGTGCTCTTGGCACCAGGACACCCTAGGTCGCAGTTCGATGATCGACTTTGTTGTCGTCTCATCTGATCTGCGGCCGCATGTCCTGGACACTCGGGTGAAGAGAGGGGCGGAGCTGTCAACTGACCACTACCTGGTGGTGAGTTGGCTCCGATGGTGGGGGAGGATGCCGGTCAGACCTGGCAGACCCAAACGTATTGTGAGGGTCTGCTGGGAACGTCTGGCAGAGTCTCCCGTAAGACGGAGCTTTAACTCCCACCTCCGGGAGAGCTTTGAACACGTTCCGAGGGAGGCGGGGGACATTGAGTCCGAGTGGGCCATGTTCCGCGCCTCTATTGTCGAGGCAGCTTATCAGAGTTGTGGCCGCAAGGTTGTTGGTGCCTGTCGTGGTGGCAACCCTCGAACCCGGTGGTGGACACCGGCGGTGAGGGATGCTGTCAAGCTGAAGAAGGAGTCCTATTGGGCCTTTTTGGCCTGTGGGACCCCGGAAGCAGCAGATAGGTACCGGCAGTCCAAGCGGCATGCGGCTCGGGTGGTTGCTGAGGCAAAAACTCGGGCGTGGGAGGAGTTCGGAGAGGCCATGGAGAATGACTTCCGTACGGCTTCGAGGCGATTCTGGTCCACCATCCGGCGTCTCAGGGGGGGAAAGCGGTACGCGACCAACACCATTTATGGTGGGGATGGCGTGCTGTTGACCTCAACTCGGGATGTTGTGAGTCGGTGGGCGGAATACTTCGAAGACCTCCTCAATCCTACTGGCACGTCTTCCACTGAGGAAGCGGAGCCTGGGGACTTTGGGTCGGGCTCTCCAATCTCTGGTGCTGAGGTCACCGAGGTGGTTAAAAAGCTCCGCGGTGGCAGGGCTCCAGGGGTGGATGAGATTCGCCCTGAGTTCCTTAGGGCTCTGGATGTTGTGGGGTTGTGTTGGCTTACGCGACTCTGCAATATTGCGTGGACATCGGGGGCAGTTCCCTTGGATTGGCAGACTGGGGTGGTGGTTCCCCTATTCAAAAAGGGGGACCGTAGGGTGTGTTCCAACTATAGGGGGATCACACTCTTAAGCCTCCCTGGTAAGGTCTATTCAGGGGTTCTGGAGAGGAGGGTCCGTCGGATAGTCGAACCTCGGATTCAGGAGGAGCAGTGTGGTTTTCGTGCTGGTCGTGGAACACTGGACCAGCTCTACACCCTCAACAGGGTCCTGGAGGGTGCGTGGGAGTTTGCCCAACCAGTTTACATGTGCTTTGTGGACTTGGAAAAGGCATTCGACTGCGTCCCTCGGGGGGTTCTGTGGGGGGTACTCCGGGAGTATGGGGTACCAGGCCCATTGATATGGGCTGTTAGGTCCCTGTACGACCGGTGTCAGAGCTTGGTCCGCATTGCCGGCAGTAAGTCAGGCTCGTTTCCAGTGAGAGTTGGACTCCGCCAAGGTTGCCCTTTGTCACATTCTGTTCATAACTTTTATGGACAGAATTTCTAGGCGCAGCCAAGGTGTTGAGAGGATCCGTTTTGGTGGCCTTAGAATCACTTCTCTGTTTTTTGCAGATGATGTGGTCCTATTGGCTTCATCAGATCGTGATCTACAGCTTTCGCTGGAGCGGTTTGCAGCCGAGTGTGATGCGGCCGGGATGAGGATCAGTTCCTCCAAATCCGAGGCCATGGTCTTGAGCCGGAAAAGGGTAGCATGCCCTCTCCGGGTCGGGGAGGAGGTCCTGCCCCAAGTGGAGGAGTTTAAGTATCTCGGGGTCTTGTTCACGAATGAGGGAAAACTGGAGCGTGAGATCGATAGGCGGATAGGTGCAGCATCCGCAGTGAAGCGGGCGCTGTACCGGTCTGTCGTGGTGAAGAGAGAGCTGAGTCGAAAGGCAAAGCTCTCAATTTACCGATCGATCTACGTTCCCACCCTCATCTATGGTCATGAGCTTTGGGTTGTGACCGAAAGAACGAGATCTCGGATACAAGCGGCTGAAATGAGTTTTCTCCGCAGGGTGTCTGGACTCTCCCTTAGAGATAGGGTGAGAAGCTCAGTCATCCGGGAGGGACTCGGAGTAGAGCCGCTGCTTCTCCACATCGAGAGGAGCCAGTTGAGGTGGCTCGGGCATCTGGTTAGGATGCCTCCTGGACGCCTCCCTGGTGAGGTGTTCCGGGCATGTCCCACCGGGAGGAGACCCAGAGGAAGACCCAGGACACGCTGGAGGGACTATGTTTCTCGGCTGGCCTGGGAACGCCTTGGGATTCCCCCAGAGGAGCTGCTCCAAGTGGCTGGGGAGAGGGAAGTCTGGGCCTCCCTACTTAGGCTGCTACCCCCGCGACCCGACCCCGGATAAGCGGACGAAAATGGATGGATGGATGGATATGAACTAAGAAATATGCTAAACTAAGAATATACGTGTAGGAGCTATTTGTCTATTTTTTGTTGGGTCTTTGAATTTAGTTTGTAATTGGCTTACTTTGTTTTGTTTCATTTAAATAAGTATTTTTTCAAAAAACAAACAAAAAACAAAAAACTTATTCCAAACAATTAGTTAATCAAAAAAATTTTTTGATTAACTAATTGTTTAGAATAAGTTTGTTTGTTAGCAATTTGTTTAGTTTATATATTTGTTTTTGTTTGACCGAGGTAATGTGGGTTGGTCCAATTTTCTATAAATGGAAGTGCCTGGTGAGGACCATGATGCATTTGGGTTTGGGGCCTATGATTTTTACCAGAGCAAGAGGGATGGCAAGGTAGAAGAAATGTTTGAAGCATGTAATTGTTTGTTGAACAAGAGAAAATAAATAATCACGAACAATCAACATGTTTGGACCTTGAACCATCATTTTGCCTGCGTTGAGAAACTTGACCCCAGTGCCTTAGAAGTGGCTTGATGGAAACTATTGGATGTTTGGTGAAGCAAACAATTGCCACTAAAAAAGTAAAAACCCTCCCCATGGATCAAGTAAGGAACCTGCCTGTGGATTAAAAGGATTTATCCCTCCTCAATGGACATCTTGGATGTATGGATCTCAAGGATTACCATCACAAAAGTTATTGGATTGTTTTTTGAAGAAATCAAGTAACTTGCTGCGTCAGGCCTGGAAAGCCAACATCACTCATTCATCAAAGCTGGTATGTGTCAATATTGTTTAAGCGTTAAGGAAAACGGTGAAACTATTGTAGTTTAACATTATTTCACTGCAAAGACTGAAAAAATGAATTTGATGCGACAAATTGAAGTATAATTGGATCAAAACGTGTGCCGACGCCCATCGTGTAAATGTTTGCTCACTCAAGTAAACATCCTTAAACAAGAGATTTGTGCTTTATGCCATGGACTCTCAATGTGCTATGCAGCTTTGGACTTTGTGAAATAATTCAAAGAAAAGACCACAAAAATGTCTGATGTTAAGAGCAAACAAGAGGATGACACTCAGGTGCCACAAGAGAAAAGAACCATCAAATTTACACCAAAGGGCTTGGAGTTTTATATAAAAACATGTCAAGAAAAACGAAGTTTAAAGTGCAAGCA